>JZLH01S0003551.1:0-10890 GCA_001188425.1 Eucidaris tribuloides
TTTGATTGTGGTTGAACATGCTGGTGTGCATTGCTATTGTTTGTGATAAAATTATATTGTGTATTTTGTGTTAAGTGTCAGGATGGATCACGAGGAATGCAATAATGCTTCTTTTGACTATTAAATTACATGATAAAAAAGGCCGAAGCAAATATATTCCAATCAATTCAGATCTGAAAGGATTTATTTTTGTACTGTATGCAAAGCATAACATTTGAGTCTAAACTAAGCAAACCAACTGTGAACAGTCTGAATGTTATATATGTATACCAGATGAGAACACATGTATATAGTGAGGGAATTTCACTTTGAACAATATCACTCTGTAAAGAAAATGCTATAAATCCAAAGTTAGTCAAAAACAACGGTGTCAGTGTATCTATAAGGCCACACTATGTATAACCCAGTGTCAAACTGTTGAAATATGCGCAAATCCAGTGTGTTAAGAAAAAACACAGGGGTTCATCAGTGTGCTCTCTAGATCACACTGAATCACGTGTCACCTATTGTGAAAAATGCGCCAATCCAGTGGTAAGTAAACAGGCGTCATCACAGTGTGATCTTGGACACACGTGTCCTCAGTGTAAATGCCACAAATCCATTGTGTTAACTTATGTTATCTCTGTTCCTATGTAAACAATATGGACAAATTTTTTTTTTTGGAGGGGCACCCAGTAATATTAAAACTAGTGAAATTGCCTTTGACTCGGATTTACAATACGAACTAAGTCCCAATGTTCACAAACCTGACTGGTAGAACACTGTGGGCGTAGGAGTTATTTCAGCATGATTATGTTTATGTATAGCTGTGTATGTTCAGATTTTTGAAAAGTATACATTTGCAAATCTTAACATGTACATGTAAAAACGTTTCGCGTTCCTTACTATAGAGAATTTAATACGCGTTTTATGATAACCGTTATTTCATCAAAGATTACGTATAACTTTCCTGGTGTTAATCGATGTATATTTAATGATATATGTGTATTATTGTGAATGATAAGCGGTGGATATGGTTTTTCCGAGAATATAACGCCTTGGGTTTCTCTGAAGTCGGGTTTGATTGAGACACTTCATGATGAAAAGAATCTATAACCACCTGTGGCGAGTTAATTTGCTAGATGTGCCTTTCACATACTTGCAAGTGAAGTATTAGAGTAGATTACACAACAAAAAAAAATATGTCAGTTATAGAAATGACTATTGGGAGTGGGTAATCCACCACCCATATCTAAAACTATAATCAAGCACTTATGAGATTACGCCGAAACAGATAATTGATTCATGGACTGCAATGTGTGCGCGGCCGCGGGCGGTGATGTGTGTGATTTTGTTATTGTTTTGCTTTTCAGTAAATTGGTGAATGAAAAGGCTAATCACAAGTTATCACAAAACAAAACTGGCGAGATGCTGAAGAGATATTTAATTTGGGCACGATTAGTTGGATAAGCCCCAAAATGAAAAGGCAATAGAAGTATCAATTTATTTGCAGTAGGGGAGTTGTTATTGGGCAAATAAATTTTTGTTGAATGCCAAATATATATTAAATTATAATGTATTAAATACGTATATGATACGTACAGGACGAATATTTTGTTGTTTTAACGTTTTAAGAAGTTTATACGTACCAAGAACTAATCAACTATCAAATATCTATAAATTAAAACCAAAATTTGCCCATACCGGTTTTAATATTTCCAAATACGACCAATTTATATTACATTTAATGATATACGCGAACGACTTAATGACTGGAATCGTCAAGGGATATACAATGGTCATAAATTAGATGTTTAAACTGTTTTGTGGTTTAAGGGGATGCATGGGTATTAGATCATAGAAATAGCATCAGGCTTTAGGATGAGTGAAGGTTAAGAATGATTAGGATGAGGATGGTTAGTGTGCAAGTGGCTTGTTGAGATACCATCGCGCAGAGGCAAATGGGATGGAAATCGTGTAGTTACCGATACTTAAGTATGCGAGGATTGAACATCAGCTATAATTATGGAATAATTTTGTTGATACTTAGGTTACTTTCTCCTATATGTCAAAATTGATCAAGACAGAGGATCTGTTTATTTCACAAAACGCGTTGTGAAGAAGTTTTTGGATTTCTGAAGATGATAATTAAAAACTTTAAATACGTTTGAGCAGCAACTAACATACATATTTATTTTTGTTTTATAATCGAAAAAATCATGAAAAGGTTATTATTTAAGCGTATTTTTTAAAAAAACCCATTAATGGTAAATTTGATGTTTATGTATTATATCATTAAATTAGCACCAGGAATTGCCGTTTAATTTTTATTTTTTACATGGATAAGACAAATTTTTTTATAAAGGCATGCCATCGTATTCTAGTTTGAAGCCAAGTTTTGCAGAGGTTAATGAAGTTAATATCGTGAAGGGTGTTGGTTCATTCCGTATTTTCTTTAAGTTCATGCCTCAACGTATCGAAATTAGAATAGTTGCTGCTTCTGTATTTCTTCTTAGGTTGTCAAATAACATTGAAATTTCGAATCGTGCGGAAATTTTGTACATATGTTACAGTCTCATGAATGTCCAGGCAATAGTTATTTGTCGTGTGATGTGTAGTGGCCAGAGTGAAGAAAATGAAATAACACACAACAACTCAATTTGGTGGAAAAAAGAAGTTACAAATGAATGAATTAACTATAAAAGCAAGTTTGATAATAATGCATTTATTAGGATAGATATTTGATGTTAGTTTGCAAAACATGTATGTATGTGGGAACTATACCGTCATTATGTCTTATGAAATGTTAGTCTTTTTTTTAATTGTATGGTTTTTGTTTCAACGAGAACCGGATTTGTATTCAATACAAAGAAATGAAAGTGAACATTTTAGAGAAGACGAAGCCTCTGCCAGGATATTGGTACATTCATGTGCACATGATAGATACAAACACAGTGTCTTATTCTGTGACAAAAATGTCTTGTTTTATGTTAATAATTTATTTTATTGAGAAGAAATACATTACACGTAATGCGGTATCGATTGTCAAATATGAAATTTAATTCTGATTGTAGCGCTGGAAATATTATTTATTGGAATTTGAATGCTCATAGATAGCGCTAATGTGGTGGGAAGTACTAGTATCTTATATCGTCAAACTTATGTATTTTGGGTTAATAACTTTATTTTTGACAGAAATTAAGTACACATCAAGCAAGTCCGACGTCAATATTTTCATTATGCTAGAAAATCATTGGAATTTGAATGCATATGAGGCGCTTAAATGGTGCGGAAATATATGTTTATTCTGTGAAATAGTTTTGGCTCTTTGTAAAAACGTTTATTTCACGACAGAAAAAGTCGTAACATCATGTAGCATCGAGGTCATTGTATTTTTTTTCAAGGGCTAAAATATATGTAAACATCTGTTGATTAAATAATTCACAAAATGCTAAAATGGGGCGGACATGTTTATTCTGTCGTTCAAAAAATGGTCTTGTTATTTTTGTTATCAGTTTATTGTTATGAGAGGAAAAAGCGGATATTATATACAAACATTATACTCGACGTCAAATATATTTCTTGTATTCTTAAATCCAGTGTTATATCGGATTAAAATGATCATAGAACGATAAATGGTGTGGATCATAGTTCGCTTTATTCTAGTTGACAGTTATGTTATTAGGTTGTATTTATATAGTTAGTACTTTATTTATACAGAACATACATTACAATTTCATTTGTACGTCGAACGTCAATTATTATTTCTGTTAGGGCTAAGCTTGTCCCATCGGAATTTTAAAATGTATTAGAAAACCGTAATTCTCCGTATATATGGAAATATACCATATTCAGCGATACCAGTGACAGTACCAGAGACACAATACAACATCGGTGGATGTGCTGTTATATATGTTTAGAGTCATTGAGTAATTTACACATCCCCCAGAGTCAATTACCACTGTTTGCTACCCCGTTCGCTCCGCGATGAGGGATTGCATTGTGTCTACTACCTTTTCTCTTGCAAGATGAAGCATGTGTATATAACTATATTAAGTTAGTGAATCCGAATATTTTCAATACAAGACCAAGGAAAATTGACAGTTTGCGGGTAAATGGAAATCCGCCGGATCAAAAGAATGGACATGATCGTTCTCTGTTTGTGATTAGCGAAGACCATTTTTAATGAGCGCGCGAATTGTTTGATAAGATCTTTACGGAATTCATGGAGTGAGAGGCAATTTGGACGTGGAAGATTTCTACTTGTATCCGTGTGACTCAGCGGATTTATCTGACGTTGAATTTGATTGGATGGAAAGTATTTACTTACTTTACATATATCTCTCTTTTTAACGTTATTGTTTTTTTTAAGTGAGACAGTCTTAGAATAAATGCAAGTAATCAAACGGTAAAACAGCGTTAGTGATAGTAAGTAGTTTAATTACTGTAGTATGTGTTTGAAGTAGTATAGTAGTAGTAGTAGTAGTTGTGTTTGTAGTAAGTTGTAAGTAGTAGAAGTAGTAGTAGCGAGCAGTCGTAGCAGCAGAGCATAAAGTAGATATGTAATTAAGTATATGGTATAGTAAGAGTATGTAGAATGGAAGTGGCAAAATTCTTTTTTTTTCGTATATATATTATGTATTAGTAGTAGTATAGGTAGTAGTAGGTTTATAGTTAGTGATATAGTAGTAGTACTAGCAGAGTGGTCGTAGTAGTTAGTAGTTATAGTAGTTAGTATAAGAGAAGTAGTGTAGATAACATGAGTAGTAGTAGTGTAGTAGTACTTAGTTAGTGTATAGCAGGAGTAGTAGTAGTAGTAAGTATAGGTAGTAGTACTGCAGAGTAGTTTAGAATTGAGTAGTAGTAGTAGTAGTAGTTAGTAGTAGATGGAGTAGAACATTAGTATGATAGTAGTGTTAGTATCAGTTAGCAGCAGAGAAGTAGTAGTTATGGTTTTAGTAGTAGATATAGTAGTAGGGTGTAGTCCGTAGTAATGTAGTAGAGAAATAGTGCTAGTAACGAAGTAGTGTAGTAATAGTAGACAGTAGCAGAAGTTAAGTTCTAGTAAAGAAGTAGTTGTTATAATTAGTAGTAGGTAGTAGCAGCAGTAATAGTAGCGTAGCAGTTAGGCTAAGTCCGTTTTAGTGTATGCAGAAATTAGTAGTAATAGTAGTTGTAGTAGGTAGTAGTAGTTAGTAGTAGTAGTAGTATGTGTAGTGTAGTATCAATGTAGTAAGTAGTAGTAGATAGGTAGTAGTTAGTAGTGTTAGTAGGCCTAGTAGTAGTGGCTATTGCAGAAGTGTATAGTAGGAGGAAGGAGGAGGAGGAGGAGGAGGAGGGGAGTGAGAAGGAGGGATCGTTAGCAGCGTCAGTACTTACAGGTGTTGCATCAGGACTTTTTAAAAATGACCAATTAACCTTAACTGTCAATGGTTAAAAAATCATAATATGAGTAACTGATCCTTAATTGATGGTTTAATTGTAATATCCAGGGCTGAGGAGCCACAACGTGTTATTTAACTTTAGAGGGAGTTACCAAAGAAGCCTTTTGGATTCTACGAAAGAAAATGTCTGTAGATATTATATGAGCAAAGATGAAGTATACATTGTTGTAATATTTATAATAAGTATTACTATTTAGATAATTCTAGATCTTTATGGAATTATCTTTGGAACAAAACACAAATAAGCTAATTTGGTATATTGCTGTGTCGTGATATGTGATTATTGTGCGCGATGCTGTGTAATTTAGGTTTACAGAAGCACCGTTTTCCCAATAAAAAAAAGAGACTGTGAAATTGTAAGATGTTAAGAGTGAGCGGAGATGGGCCGTATATAGGCCTAGTCTTATGTTTTCTTACCCATAGATTTTCTGAGATTAACAAATTCTGTTGTCATTTTGGTTAATCTGTGTCTGATATTAGCGGGTTGAGTGGTGGTGTAGGACCCGTGATGTGTGAATTTCATGTTGGATACTTGGTCATGCAGATTTCATAGCCAAGGCACGAAATGACATTAATTACGTTATAATTGTATCACGTGGTATATAATTAAAAGGAAGATAACAACGATTTGGGAAGAGTTTAAAATGTCATCAAGAAATAAGTGAGTTGAAAACCATGTACCAAATATATCATACACTTAGTTAGAATGATATATTCAGGTGGAAGATTGTTTGAAATTTGGTTTACTGGCAGGAGCAAACAAGCATTAATTTAACCAATATTGATTACAGTACACACTTCCAACGAGATGAGAAGGATATTTGACCAGTGCATTTTTAACGACAATTGAAGTATAGCGAGCAAACGTGGTTGCAAACTAAGAGAATGGACATAAATTGAGAACAACCAAATGAGCTATGGAAAGAGGGAATGCTCCAATTTAAACATTATTTTGACAAGTGAAGCACAATGAGATAGGCCAGAAACAGAAGGTCCAAGATATTATAGTAAAATAATGAGATGAAATGAGATGGGCAGGACTTTATATAGAACAAAGACACAGATGGACAGTAATCCAGTATTGGAACCAGTAGACAAGGTGAAGCGAAGAAGGGGTCGACAAAGAGAAGATGGTATAAGACGAATAACATCATACAGCAAACACAGCAAACAGTTGAAGAAATTACAGCAATAAGCAAGCGAATAGGAACTGATTGCAGGAGGGCTTCATCAACAATGGGTGACAATGCATGAGTTGTATGATGATGAATGAATATAACATCACTAGCTATAGATATGATTGAATCCACAGACCGCTGCCACAAACAAATTCCCGTCACAGCATTTGACTTAGATGAATTATATTGTGACAACAAGAAAAAAGTGCCCATGACATTAATTTTTCAATCAGAACTGTAAAGTGTAATTGATTTTATGAGAGACATTGTGTCCTATTGGAGTTCATGTATTCAATCTTGCATTTATCTTTAACTTTGACCGTGTTACATGTATTTCAACTACGCAGAAGTACTGAACGAAAAGGGGAGATGCAGCGTACAAAATAGGATTAAGATGCTATAGTGAATAGATGAAATGGATGAGCCGAGAATGATGGAATTTAAAGAACATATTCAATTAGAGGAAATATTGCAGGAGAATGTGGGATTCGATTGAGGTGTAAGGCGCAGTTTATGACGTATTACTTATTCTGTAAAATCGATACAGTCTTTCGGTTAACGAGAGACAAATAATAGGATTAAAAGCGTAGTTTATTACTGATTGAATAAACAATAAATTTTTAGAAATTAACGATCTGGACAGAAATTGAAGGGGCGTGCACCCGATAACACCGTGTCGTCAAGTATTTATTGGATTGTTCAGACGCGAAGAATTTTTCAATGCTATGCTTTTCTGCATCATTTTATTACTGCGTGGGTGATGAATTCGAGATTTGAATCTTGCGAATTACAAATATACTAATATTCCATGTATTATAATGTATATTTTCACGTGGAATACATTAATATCTGTACCATCAACAGACGAAATTATTGGCTGCTACACAAGTGACGTCGCCTAGGATATTTGTTTTTACTGTTTGTTTAAAAAATCAGCGCATCCAGATAGCCGACTGAATAGACGTATTTTCAATTCAGTTGATTACAATCGTTAAAAAAGGTTTCAGCACTTAACAATTCAAAAGGGGAAATACTTAAGATAGGTAACATAAAAGCACTTTAAATGCAATAAATACATTCAAGTGTTATAAATATTAAATGATTAAGATATGAAAAAAAATTTACAAATAATAAGGCCTAACAGAATTACATAAAAGAAATAAATATATAAAATGTAGTTGGATGTGGGGTCTGGGTAAAGGAAAACCCGATTGATGACTACACGAGTATAACGGCTTTAAAATGATATAAACCCCGCTGTTTTTACTATATGAACTGATCAGGTATTGCTTGAAAGCAATTAACAACTGTTTAATTTTAATACAGCAATGTTTAATCTATATCTATTATTTGGTCCAATGAAATTACATTGCGTGTTTCAATTATTTAAATTTGGTGAACTATTTCAATATTCCACACTGATCGTTATATAGTAACAGCGTTTTATAAAATTTTAGAGCCTAACCTTTTGGTATTTTGGCCTGTGCTATCGAGGTGTTATTTCTGCTAATAGTTCGTAGTACTTTAGAAGCAAAAGCCAAGATGTAACTTAGTACATGAAAAGAATTTCTCCTGTTTCCCCGCGTTCTCCCCAACATTATGCTTGATAATAAGAGCTATTTGTAAAAGAATAAAATATGTTTGTTGATTATATACGGATTATTCTGTGTGTAAAGGATTCATTGTACAATAAGTACAGAAGGAGTATGTCTTTGAATTTTGAAATTCACTTACACTGAAAGTTCAGTAAACCCGGTTTTATACAATTAGCGATCCTATATCGAGAATTTAAAGAGAAACACTGCGTAAACTTGAAATAACGTTTCATTTATTTTCATTTCCAAACATAAAAATAACTTTAAAACAAAACAATATCAGGAAAAGCATAGCACAAATTCAATCAAATATACAATAAATACAATGTGTTATAACAATTACTTAAAATGATAATACATTAAAATAAAGTCAAAATATTAATACATGTCAATTACTATTCTTCTTATTTCCATTAATTTCATTCAGTTTATTTCATTTCTGATCAATAAACTAACAAATGTAAGAAAAACGTGACTTTATTTTAACAAATACTGAAAATACTAAAATGGATGCAAAAATACAAATAAAATTACAAAATATTAGGAAAAGTACAAAGCTTGACCTTTTTGTTTAATAAGCTGAACGAAATAAATGTATAAGAATTTCAGAAACAACAGTTTAACTTGAAACAAAAGTCATATTTCATTCTATTATTAACGCGTAAATGTGAGTGTAAAATTCACGTTTGTATGCAGTGCGTTGTTGGTGTTAAAGGCAAGGTTTACCCTGACATCAAGTTGGTTTTAATAAAAGCAGAACAATGAGAGAAACAAATAATGAAAGTTTGGCGAAAATCCGCCAAAGAATAACAGAGTTATGAGGTTTCAAAGCTTTAAATTTGTGACGTCACATGTGAGCAGCTCCCAATAATTATGTCATGTAATATAAATTCCATAAATTGCCATTTTTTAATGGTTCATGATAATTGAGTGTGTGTTTTTTTTCATAGAAGCATGTGTGGAATAATGTTTCTGATGACATATTGAATGCACAGGTAAAATATTGTTCAAATTTCTGCGAAAACAACAATTTATGGAATTTATATCACAGGACATATGGGGAGCTGCTCGCATGTGACGTCGCAAATTTAAAATTTTAAAACTCCATAACTCTGTTATTCTTTGGTGGATTTTCGCTAAACTTTCATTAATATATTTCTCTCATTTTTCTGCTTTTATTTAAACCAACTTAATGTCAGGGTGTACCTTGCCTTTAAGGAATCTTATACATAATGAAGACATCAGTTCCAAACTCCATTTTCTTCAAAACTGAGTCATTAACATTAGGACACTGGCCAATCATGTATAGCTTAAAGAAAAGTTTTGAGCCAATTGCCGGCGTGCTGGCCTAGTGATGGCTTAGTGGATGGCGTGATGGCTCAGTGGATAGAGCGTCCGCCTGACGTGCGGAAGGTCGCGGGTTCGAGCCCCGGCCGGATCGATCATACCAAAGACTTAAAGCCACTGGCTAACATTTACAACAGTTAAAAAAAAATCTGATCTACATGATTCCCCATGCTACCAGTGTCTTTGATAAGGTCTGAAAATGAAGCCCTGAAAAAATTGTATTTCAAAATGATTATTTAGTGCTTTAAAAAATTGAAAATCGTAAGTTGACCGGATTTACCTGCCCATTTCCTCCCATAGACATACTGTGTGTAGATCTAAACCATTTTTTACTCGCCCTGAGTATTAATTCTTTAATCATTAATATCTTGCCAGTGGCAGCATATATTTCCAAACTTTTGTATTCGAGGGTGTTTGTTTGTCCATTCAAACACTACTACATAGCTCAGATATCAAAGTTTGACATTTTTTTAAATTGAAGCACCACAATGTTAGCCTATCACTTTAAAAAAATGGTACCTTCTGCTTTCTCGGCATTCTAGAACAGAGAAGGGTAATAATAACATTTAAAGTATGCAGGGCCCGCTGGAAGAGCAGTCTATCAGACTGAAGTGGCTACCCTGGGTAAATAAGACGTTATTATTATTATTTGTTATTATTGTTTATTATCTAATTGCACAAGCAAATACAAAACATCCCATAATTGTACAGTGTGTCTCAAAAAAAATTGTGCAAGTGAAAACCGCCCTCTTTGGCAATGAGAAAATACTCTTGTGACATGATGCTTACATCAACGTCAAGAGCGTAGTCTTAGCTTTCAAATACCGTTAGTTTGGTTAAATTTGCTTATCTTAATCTTGAGATGTGTTAATTTAAATAAGAAAGGGTAAAATCACAATTGTGACACTTTTACTACAATCCCTTGTAAAAGTGACACAATTGTGATTCCACCCTGTTGTTATTTACAACATATCTCGAGATTAAAACAAGCAAATTGAACAGAACAAATGACATGTGAAAGCTAAGACTTTGCCCTTGACGTTGATGTAAGCATCATGTCACAAGAGTATTTTCTAGTTGCCAGAGAGGGCGGTTTTTACTTGCACAATTTTTGGAGACATGCTACAACACGTCTCAAAATATTGCTCAAGTGAAAAGCGCCATCTTTGACAGTTAGAAAATACTGCTGTGACACATGTTTACGTCAACGTCAAGGGCAAAGTCTTAGCTTTCAAATGCTGTTTGTTTTGTTCAATTTGCTTGTTTTGATCTGGAGATATCTTGTAAACAACAAAACGGTGGACTCTCAGTTGTGTCACTTTTACGGGACGAGGGCCTGATGCTATC
>JZLH01S0003551.1:12824-45090 GCA_001188425.1 Eucidaris tribuloides
TTATTATTATTATTATTATTATTATTATTATTATTATTATTATTATTATTATTATTATTATTATTATTATTATTATTATTATTATATATAGTATTATTATTATTAGTATGTATTATTATTATTATTATTATTATTATTATTATTATTATTATTATTATTATTATTATTATTATTATTATTATTATTATTATTATTATTATCTATTATTATTATTATTATTATTATTATTATTATTATTATTATTATTATTATTATTATTATTATTATTATTATTATTATTTATTATTATTTATTATCTAATTGCACTAGCAAATACAAAACATCCCATAATTGTACTTTAATTTTCTCCACAAGGGGGTGCATGTACCATCTCTGGCAAAGAAATATACGTTTCTCCACAGTCAGCAAAAGTGGTTTTAGCACCTTTTTGCAACCATAAGCTCTTGATGTATTCGCTTTGCAGTTGATTTGATTCATTCCTCTGTGGAGTGTTTTCGATCGAGTAGAAATCAAGAAGACTATCTTTAACAGGCAATATTCAAGCCATTATACATGTATAACGTGTTGTTGACAAGTCGCGTAAAATGAAAAGAAGAAAAAATCGCTGTCAGCAGGGAATCGTTGCTAGCCTGTGAATGTGACGTTACGTTGCACTAATACACTGCGATAGCTCCGTCTTTTCAAAGGTAGTAAGTACTAACATTTCAGCATTTTAAAGGGAGGGAATCTCATTTGCAACCTTCCCATAACATAACAAACCATTATTCATGCCCTTAGACTTTTCATAAAGAATAACCTGTGGAATCTGAAGATCCGGAATTAGATATTGGAAAATACGCCGAAAAATAGTTTTGTAGTGTATGTTCTAGGCACACTGTTCCAAATCTCACTTCAGGCCCATTAAAATACTTATGTAATAACAAACGGTTGTTCTGGCATGTGTCAGGCACATAGCTACAGGAGTGCAAGGTCATCTACGTGCACAAGTCAATTGCATTTAACTTCCAGTGGCACTGTCCATGCACTGTCTAAAAACAGAATGGTACCACTAGTAGATTTTTTGTCGCTGGAGACAAAAAAAATCAAATCGAAGTCAAGCGTTTACTGTGAATCCACTTAAACTGCGATTGTAGCTCCTACACTTTGCTAAAGGTTCTTAAATAGCATTTTCTTCTATATACCAGTGTATTTACACAATGTTAAATTTTAGGCGTGCAAAAGAGACGCATGGCTTTTAAGGGGGATCCATAAAAGGGCATCAGCGAAAATACGTCTTTTGCCATAGCTCTCCAAGTCATTACGATTACACAAATCCTCCCAGCGGGTTTCCTGCTTCTGAAGAGGCTTGTTTCAGTCGATCCAACGAATTTTACATTAACCTTTAGATAAGTAGAGCATCATCACTTTAGGTGTTAGGAAACTGTATCAAACCTAGCGAAAATTGTCTTGAATTAGGTGTTGTATTTGTTGTTTGTAGGTATATATTTGACCAGATATCACCTTTTATACGTCACCTTTGGCAAAACATCGGAAATCTATCCCCGACCTTTATTGTTAAAAACGTTTTTTTTTTCAATTGGAAGCTTTTCAAGGCATACAATACTTACCAATACGTGAGGGCATCAATTGTTCTGAAAACACTAAGTCGCTAAAATAAAATAATAAAACAACACCAGGAGACAGAAAACTCATTCTTCGACATAAACCAATAAGCTACATTATACATTCGAGATTCTACCTTCCCTGAGGCTGAAGGTATCTTTCTTTCTTGGAACTCGAGGACCTGGGCCCCTTCTACGAACAAGAGATCAAGCCCCCTCCCTCGCCCCGTGTATTTCGTGCACTGGACCTTCTAAAGTAGACATACTCAAGCGTGTGTGCCTGTCCAATGGTCATCTATCACTTCACGTGTATCTAATATACAAATCTTGCGTAAATGCATTATAAGCGTACTGATCATTTTGGCCCTTTGAGACCTTTTGGACCTTTCCTCTTTCTGAATACACTTTTTTACATCCCGCGAGCCTGATCAATTCGATGATATCTGTTCATAAAAGAGGGAGAATTACAACGCATTATCTTATTGTATATATCTAGGGCCTATACTGGATGAGAAAAAGAAAGACCAAGGCAAAGGGTTGATAGAAATGGACAGGAGATGCAGATCAGAAGCGCTCCTGACCTGGGATGGAGGGCGGGAGGAATTGGATGCAAAGATCGAAAGAGAATTTTAATTTATGGATCAGTTAGGAGAACAAATATTTCAGAACCAACTCTAGGAAAATCGGTAAACTTATACCATTGCTACTGAGTTATTAGGGATAAGGATACTAATCAAAGGCAAGGTCCACCCTGACGTCAAGTTGGTTTTCTTCAAAGAAGAACAATAAAAGAAACACATTAGTGAAAGTTTGGCGCAAATCCATCAAAGAGTAGCGGAATTATGAACTTTCAAAGTTTTAATTTTGTGACGTCACATACGAGCAGCTCCCCATATGTCATGTAACATTAATTCTATAAATTGCCACTTTTTATTGATTCATGATAATTAAATGGGTTTTTTCATAGAAGCATGTACGAAATAATGCTTCTAATTATATATTGAATGCAAAGGTAATATCATTTTCAATTTTCTGAGAAAGTTGCACTTTATGAAAGTTATATTACATGACAATGGGGGACCAGCTCGCATGTGACGTCGCAAATTTAAAACTTTGAAAGTTCATAGCTACGCTATTCTTCGGTGGATTTTCGCCAAACTTTCATTAACATGTTTCTCTCATTGTTCTGCTTTTATTAAAACCAACTTGACTTAAGGGTGAATCTTGCCTTTAAAAGACGCTGAGGTCTTTCTTCGTGGTATAGAGCTAGACAAGAGGTACAGAGGAAGCAATCCTGACAGGGGAAGGAGCGAGGACGGAGTCAGAAGCAAATATCAAAAGAAAGGTTTAGTTTACGGACCAGTTGGGAGAACGTTTCAAAACCAATGGGGGAAACATCGGTAAACTTATACCAATGACACTGACATGATAGGGGCACTGATCACTTGCGAAAGGCGCTTTAAGTTTTTCTTCGCGAATATCTCGTCAAATGGCATGCTGTCTGTAAAGTAACCCAGGGCTTAAATTAATCAAAGGCCATCGAAGGTCATATGGCCTTGGATGCCCTAGTGACTGGCCTTGATGCCCTTATCTGGCCTTGGAAGATTTTCCTGCCCTTTTAATTTTCCTCATTTGTGCTGTGATATAGGAATGTGCCCAGTAGTTAAGTGACCTTGCCCTAAAATATCGAAATGTAAGGCCTGGTATAGGCAAAATGTTTTCTTGAACTGGAGCAATAAGAATAGCTTGATATACAGTATAAATAATGGCAAAGAAAAAATGATAAAAGATTCACGATTTTATTTGGAGAGGTGGTGCCTCGTCTTGCATGAAGAGACGATGTTAAAAAAAACCCACAGACACGAGCACATCTCCTCAAATGCAATCATATCGAAAGTGGGGCAGTATAGGTATAGACCATGCAATAATATAAATTGGAAAAGTAGCGCCTGAATTTACGGCATGTTTTATTCGAAATTTGATGGGTGTTTTACATTACGATCGTTTCGTCGCCGGTCGAAAACTCTCTGATTGGAAATTTATAATTTGATGCCTCGTGGTAGTAGAGATCATTTCATTCTTGAAAATTGGTCGGAGGTGGGGTGTAGTGGGGAGAGTTACGATGATAAATGTCACACGAGTTGAAAATGCATAGACATACTGATGAATGAATGTTAGCAACATCCATCGTGAAAAATGAATAAATCATTTTGCGTAGTCATTTATTTCCGTGTACAATTTTATCAAATTTACCAAGAATCTAATGATTCCGCTCGCTTTTTATATACACTGTAAAAATGAAATGTTATATCAACATTTAAAAGGCCCGGGGAGAGACCACGCCTTCTAAAATGTGTTGCATTTAACCTTTTATCCCGTTGGATTCAACATTATGCAGCTGTGGTTTAAAGGTTATGCAACATTTAGAAAGTGCACTCCTAAGCCCTTTAAATTGATAGGCTAACATTGTGGAGCTTCAATTTAAAAAAAAATTGTCAAACTTTGATATCTGAGCTACATAGTAGTGTTCAAATGGACAAAATCCCACCCTTGAATACAAAAGTGTGGACAGTTATGCTGCCAATGGCAAGATATGCATGAATAAGCAATTAAAACTCGGGGCGAGTTTTAATAGCCTAGGTGTACACACAGTAAGTCTATGGGAGGAAATGGGCAAGTGAATCTGGTCATCTTACGATTTTCACTTTTTTAAAGCACTAAATAATAATTTTGAAATACAATTTTTTCAGGGCTTCATTTTTAGACCTCATCAAAGACACTGGTAGCATGGGGAATCATGTAGCTCAGATTTTTTTTTAACTGTGGTTAATGTGAGCCAATACCTTTAAAAGTTGATTTAGCCTTTGAATTTTTGAAGTGTACAATTTCGACAAATAGCCAAGAACTAAGGTATAACGTAAATCCGTGTAAAATTAACACAAAATGACTCAAATCCACGTTATATCTGCGGTATATATTAAACGGATTTGTGTTCATTGTACCCCATTTCTTGGTTATTTTTCACCAGATTTGTACATGTATGTAAAAAGCAAGCGGAATCATCAGATTCAATTTGTACTATTCTACACAGAAAATAAATGACCACGGAGTTTTCTCAGTGCCATACTGGCGTCGCATAGCATTCTTGTTGTTTTCTCTGTATTGCTTTTTTCCAACCATCATTCTGTTGATTGATAAAAATTGTTAAATTAAGTGTTGCTGTTCTGAACTCTTCTGAACTCAGTAATCATTAATTTTGTATGCTTACATCGATAAGGATTACCATTTTAAAAAAATATAATCATGTATAGATTAACATCATATCGAGTGGTTGCTGTATTTGAATAACATTATTTTATCCGTGAAACCATAAAACCCAAGTGGCGTCTCTGAAAACACTCAGTCCTGGACAGAAGTCTGGAATATGTTTATTTCTTTGCGTAGCCCTGTTTTAAAGTGCAAATTTCTTACAAATAATGATCAATTACCCATGCAGAACATATCATCACTAAGTTCAAATGAGCTTCACTCAGGGGCGGCCGCAGGTTAAAATTTTAGGAGGGGCGAAATCCGCCGGGGAAAATTTTGCCTGGCAGACATTTTTTTTTCACCAGCCAAAATGCAAGCCGAACAGCGTCCGACAAGCGGGGGCCGACGAAGACAAAAAGCATTTTTGTTTTGCCCGCCATTTTTTTTTTTACTAGCAAAATCAACAAGAATATATGAGGGCGATATTGTCAAAAACAGTAAAATTCCCGCCATTTTAATATAAAATAGGGGGTGGCCGCCCACCCCTGATCCCCCTGTGGCGCCGCCCCTGTCTCTACTTCAGGACAAGAAACCTTTTCCTGATATGACTGAAAACTGCATTTGGTAGAAAAATGTATTCCAAACTTTTGTCCATGGCTGTATATCTCAGGTTTCTGCATTAAATCTGCTGCGAGTGACCGCTATAATCTCATTTAAGTCGTTTCGATCTCCAACTTGAAACCGCGGAAAACGATCTTTCTGAGAAGTATCTTGTCAAATTCCCATTTGTTGTTATAACGTTTTACATATTCCTGATTAAGGTAACTTTTTTTAAACATTTGTTCCTGATCACGCAGGCAGTTTTTCCAATTCATGTTTTTTAAAAGTCATGATTTAGTTTTAAGGTAACATTTTATAAACATGAATTTCTGATCGCGCAGCCGTTTTTCAAGTTATTTTTGTTTAAAGTCGTGTATTTTTTGGAAAAAAGATTAGAATATATTCAAATTTCCCAGTATTTACCATTTTATAATTACGTTTTCCTAATCACGCAGGCGTTTTCCAATACATTTTGCTTCATCGTTATCAATTACTTTCGGAAGAAAAGTTACAACCAGAGATTGTTTAAGATTATTTTTGTACTCCAAGTTACACTTAAAATTTACCCGTTACAGCAAGCCAATGCGGAGAATTCTGGCAGTTTGTTGCACGACTTTCCTTCGTAATTGTTTTCGACTGAACCGTACCACGGGCGTCGATCCATGTTTCGGAGTGGGGGGGGGGGGGGGACAAAAGTGAAAAAAAAATGTCAAAAATTTTCGGCGCGCTCTGCAGGTCAAATAGCAATACAGAATTTTTGCGCACAGAACGCGCCGAAAAAATGACAATTTTTTATGTTTAATAATATTTTTATGCTAAGTTTAATGGTTTCTTCCTTTTCAATGCTTTTTTAACATATCCTCTTCATTGCATAATATATATTTTTTAAGTTGTTAAAATTATGGAGGGGGTGGCTAATCAATACGTTTGCCCCCTCATTGGGGTGGCGACTGCCCCCTTGCCACCCCAGGATCGACGCCCCTGCTAATCACAGTCAATGTCTCTAAACATTACAAGGTACAATAAAGTATCTGTTATATTTACAGACTATTAAGCAAAAACAATTAAGTAATTAATTATTATTATAAATTGCAATACGGTCCAACCCTAAAAATTACGGTGGAAAGACTTACAGCAAGTTGCCAGGAATTCCACGTATTTTTTCACGGTCATTTTTTTCCAGATACCCTCCTCCCGCAAACACCCCATCTCCCATCACTCCATACAAAATTTTATTATACGGAGACGACGTGCGAAAACCAAAAGTTCAACATTTCATCAACCTTTATGATCTGTTTATTGTCGCAATAACAAGACCAAGGCTAGATCGAGGTCACGATAATACAATGTGAAACCTAATTTACGTTGAAACATTTATTAATCCATGTCACGAATGAGTTACCTGGGCAACCGACTAATGCGTCCTTTGTACCAAGGGCGGCATCACTGGAGGGCAAAGGGGCGGCCACCCCCTAAAATTGTCAAAATTCAGAAAATCATGGGTTTTTGCAGAGTAAATTATGAGATTTAGGTCTTTTTCATATTTTCGACCCGTAAGAGTTTTCGCCCCTTCCTCAAAATTTTAACCTGGCTCCGCTCTTGCTTTATAAAATGGGATTCTCTTTCTAGAGCAGCCGGCGGCGCGTGAGGACCCGTGCACGTTATTACCACGCCGACCCCGCTGGCTGGCTTGTTTTTTCGCGCACTAATCGGTGCAAGAACGCGGTAGTGGTAAGGTCATCCGTTAATTATCCTGTCAATAATTTAAGACGGGTTTCAATAGAATAAAACTGTCAGCTTAAGAGCAGACCGGAATTGAGGTAGAAGGGAAACGATAAAAATATATTCTAACTGCATGCAGTCTAGCATGCATGTAGCACATAACGAAACTTCCCATTCTTTTAGCTTGATAGTAGTGTGCAGCCATAAAGGTTGGTACATTTTAACAAACATTGTGCTCATCTTGAGCTGCAAATGGTTAAGATGTGCGTGAGCTGTTGCCGTATATACTAATTTCGCGCACGCCGGGTTTTTAGAGATTTATCACCACTTTCATTACAAAATAACACAAATTGCTACAATACTGACAGATAACTAACAACGCGTGTCCATGGCAACGGGGCAACTCGTCTGCCTCTCCGTGTGTGATCGATGACTTTCTCACTTGAACACAATTCGGAAGTAAATTCGTATTTTCTTTTTCATCAACAGAGCTTCGTATACACTTAGACGTATACTCCGCGTGGAGAGCTATAGAGACTCGATAGTCACGCATCGTACGGACATCAGACGGTTGCGAGTTTGACTTCAAGATTGACACAAAAGTCGAGTTTTCTTTGACCACGCGCTGCAGAGAGCAAGAAGACAATCTCATCCCAAATATCTGGCCTCATCTCGAGTACAAGATTCAAGGGAACCATGTCTAGTGATCAGAAGGGGAAGGCGGGTACGAGGTAAGCTAACAGAAACTGTTGTCGAAAGGCAGCCAGTTTTATTTTCACGTGATATAGCACTCTTTAATGAGTGAATGTCAAAAAAGAGTGAAGTTAGAGTAAATTAAGAGTCGATATGTGTGTTTTTCACTCATTTTGGAGTGACCTTGGGATCACTCGGATTCATCACGTGATCCCTGAGATCAAGTTCACTCTTCTTTGACATTCACTCCTTAAAGAGTAAACAATTTCACTGGTTTCAAGAGAGTATGTTTCCATTGGTGTATGCAGGGGGAGGGGGCGGTCGGAAGGGTCGTGCGACTCCCCCCTAAAAAAGTTATTAGGTCCACATCTCCCTCAACTTTTCTTTCCAGGGCCTTTTCACAATGACATCAATGAAAAAGCATTGTTCAGGTATACATTTTAATCACATCTTGCTGTTATTTCATTGTGAAAAGATCCCCAAAATTATGATCATGACCCACCTAGAAATGATTTCATTGTGAAAAGGTCCAAAAAATTATGACCACGACCCACACCAAAAAATCCTGGATACACCCAGGTTCCAGGAACTACAATTGCATGGTGTTGTCTCTTGCAACCAGGAGCGTTTTGTTTCTTTCTAGAAATAAACTTTGTGTCAAAAAAGGCCAGATTGTTCAATCCGCGACCTTTTTGGGTGATGTTGATAAAATGCTTACATTCGAATGAACTAATGTGATATAAAGCGGTCAAATTGTTAAATTTGATAACGACTTTGATCACTTTTATCCCTTTTCCTTGGCCGTAATATATACACACTTTTGTCTGTGATGGATTGACAGATAAGTGTTTCTGAATTTGTCCATGATTTGGAAATTAAATATCCTTAAATATGTCCATCGAACTTTTAAAAAAAAATAATTAATCGACCCCCGTACAGTTATAGCTAGAGTCAGTGAACATTTCGTCTTCAGCTGATATGAAACAAGCTATCTTCTCTATGAAAATTTCTGCAATCAGTGTATGTTTGAAAAACAATTTCCACACCCACACGCACATAGTTTATGCACACACAGTTTGCAACTTTTCCACGGGGTCTCCACTACGGTTGTGCTGGGTTCGTTATTCTAATAACACCATGGAAAACTTGCAAACTGTGTTTGCATAAACTATGTGCGTGTGGTTGTGGTAATTTTTTTTCTTCAAACATACACTGAATGCAGAAATTGGTTTCATAGAGAAGATAACTTGTTTCACATCAGCTGAAGACGAAATGTTCACTGACTCTATAGCCTATAACTCTTTGATATTTTGTTGTGTGTCCAGTCTGTACTATGTATGCCGTAGTTGTGTTATGTGTGTACTGATGGTGTTGGTGCTGATGCGTGGTTGTGTGGTGTGATGGTGGCGGTGTGTGTGTGTGTGTGCTGTGTGTGGTGTGTGTGTGGTGTGTGTGTGGTGTGTGTGTGTGGTGTGTTGTGTGTGTGTTTGTCTTAGTTCGTTATTATGTGTGTGCGGGTTGGTATGCATGTATTCGCATGTATTTTGTGTACATGAGGCAAAGGTGTACCAACAATAAGTAATATGTATGTGTTTACGTAACGGTGTTCTTATGTATGTGTGTGTTAATGTATCATGTATGTTTTTAGCCTGTGTTTCTTTCATCCACGTGTTTAAATTCTGCACTACGTGACGGAGATGAATAATTTCATTGCACCGTTACGATAGAATGTAAATTTTCAGTGATAATGAGGTACCATGATCGTTATTTTGCTTTATGAAAAGGAACAGCTTCGTCAAAATAAAACAGTACATGAATGGAGCAATATTACCAAATAAACTGCAGCATGTAGTGAAATGTTTACAACATCAATTACGACCAATGTAGAATAGCAACGTATATATAGTATCGTTCAAGGTCACATTGCACTTTCAGTGATAGTTCGCCGTCGTGATATTGAAGACGTTGCCAATTAGAGGTAAATAACTACGAACCAGTGACTGAAAAGGAAATGTGATTGCGTCTCAAGTGGAAACGAAAACGAAAATAAGATTTACGAGCGTATTTTTACCAGGTAAATTCACATCGTCCCTTCAGAATTGTATACGCAAAATAAAAATAAAAACAATTGTCCCTTAGCGACTTCAATGTCACTTTAATGCGAACGTGGTAACGATGTCTCGTAATAGTAACACCTTCTCGACAATAATGAACGTGTATGAGTGTCCTTGATGTGTTTCTGCTTATAGCAAACAAGAAGAAAGCGCGTGTTATCGAGTTTGTGTGCTAAATATATCCAAGTCCCTGCTCGTGTTTGAGTGCTAATTGCTGACGTTTGACGCATTGATATCTTTTTCTAAAAGGTGACATTTTTTCTCTGATGGAGAACAAAACAAACGGAAATGTTCATCATGTCGTGGAATCCTACTTAATTGAGTGTTGGCATATGATTTGTAGCAGTGGTATTACTAGAAGTAGTAGTACACACACATTATAAGGTGTAATTGGAGTGTAATTGGGGTGTACAAAATTGATGCAATACATGTAGTAACCTATATTGGGTGTAATTCAAACCATATAAAGTGTAATTGTACACCCTATACATTTTGCATCCTATGGGGTGTAATGTTACATCCTTACTCTCTAAAAAAATGAGTGAACATCTTTGAAGAGTGAATTTAGGGTGCATTTGGAGTAAAAATGTTTGTTTTCACTAATTTTAGAGTGACTTCAAGGATCACTCGAAATCTCCGAGTGATCCCCGCGGTCCCCTTAAAATGAGTGAAAAACACACATTTTACTCTAAATTCACTCTAAATTTACTCCTCAAAGAGTGAATATTTCACTCATTACTTTTTTTAGAGAGTAGAGGTGTACATGTATAATTTGATTATACACCCTTAAGGGTGTAAAACTACTAGGGTGTTGCTATTGTATCAATTTCTACACCCCTTAGTGTGTAGCAGTAGTAGCAGTAGTAATAGTAGTAGTAGTAATAGTAGTAGTAGTAGTAGTAGTAGTAGTAGTAGAAGTAGTAATAATAATAGTAGTAGTGGTAGTAGTAGTAGTAGAAGTAGTAGTATAGTAGTAGTAGTAATAGAAGTAGTAGTAGTAGTAGTAGTAGTAGTAGAAGTAGTAGTAGTAGTAGTAGTAGTAGTAGTAGTGTTAGTAATCTTACAATTATATCACAGGGTTTACAGAAATATTACTTAATCGTTACTTGCGGAAAGGGCATTTTTTAAGAACAATTTCTTAAACTGATTAAAGGAATTTGTTCCATTCCTTGGCTGCTGTCAGAATAAAGACATGAACACCTGTTGTGGTACGAGATTTCGGAATTGCGAAGACGAAATGGATCTGTATACCAGAGTGAAGATTTGGTCTCAATGGACAATGTATGTAAAACAATCCGTAATATAATGTTGGTGCCTTTGCCATGAAAGGATTTGTATACAAAAAAGAAAAGGATTTCAAATACAATCCTTTCCTTTACTGTAAGCCATGCGATTGGATCAGTGGCACGGTATCATGACGGCGATTACACTTAAATATTGCACGAGCAGCACAGTTTTGCTGTTATACACTCATGCTCATAATTATGGAATATTTTGTTGATACTTTAAACATCAACATTGTTTGTTACAAGTCTAATAACGCGCGTGACCACCACGTGACTCAACAACGACAACAACAATACTGCCATTTATAAACACGGGTTTTAGCGTCGAGTCGGACGCTACAAAATGCTCAGCAATACTGAAATACTTACATTATAATTGTTTCACCTGGGGTGAGCAGATATTAAGCCCAGATGTACCGTTCACGGAAAAAATGTATTTAAGTATTCCATAATTATGAGCACGAGCGTATGTTTTGTAACAGAAAACTCTCCTTCCTGGCTTCCTATTCCCATTTTTCCTACATATTTGTTGTTAATGTTGAAATCTTTGCTTTTTGATGGTGTTAGGTAATTTCCAAACATCAGAATCTTTTCGCATCATATATACAAAATCCGGCTGCAATGACTTTTCATTTACATTAAAATCATTATTTTAAGTAATGTCATTATTCACTCTTACTCTGTATATTGGAATTCATTGACTCTTCGTGACTGGGAGTGGTCAAACCCATTTAATAAACACGTCTGAAGGATCCTTGTGTTCATATGAAATTCGTATTTCCGCTTAACCATGTCATTTTGTTGTATTGATTTCTGTTTACATGTTTGGAAATAACAAAAATGAAATGAAATGAAATGAAATGAAATGAAATGAAACCCAATATAAGAGCTATGTTTGGATGAATTCACTCCTTGAAAATAAGTTTAATTGCTTGAATAATGCAACTGGCAAGTGTTTTTAAGAGTCTTCGAGATTCAGAGAGGGACTTATTTAGTTTACTGTGTTGTCATCTAGGCTTCACATCGATCCAACTTTTTTCCGATTGGTATGAGTTCTGCTTTGATATTTGTTGGCATCGCATCGCTTAACATTGATAAGCATAATAACTCACACACACATACACCACACACACACATCACACACACACACACACACAACAACACACACCACCACACACACCACAACACACACACACACACCACCTTTCACGCCACACATAATACACACACACACACACACACAAACACACCCACAGAAACTCACTCCCCCACACATACACACACACACACACACACACACTTTCACGCACACATATTACTTACACCACACACTCACACACACCACACACACACACACACACACCAACACACACCTTTTATATTGTTCTTAGCATTTTGTCTCATATGAGTTTAATCCATATTTATCAATAAATGTTTCATTAATTTCCATTTTCAATTTAAAAAAAAACGAAATAATTTACTCTCATTTAACAAGAAAAAATACATATTACTGAAAGACAGAAAATTACAAATTTGGAAAACTCCAGTCCGCCCAAACGATTTGTGTCTCCCCCTCTCATCCCAAGATTATACACTGGCAAAATCTAGGATGTTAAATTTAACACCCATGGTGTTGTATACAATATTAATACCAGACGTGGTATAAAATTTTAACACCACGGGTGTTATTTTAACACCAAACGAATTATTTCAAACCACCAAGGCACATTGGCTTTAACACCATGGGTGTTGAAAATCAACCCTTTTCCGGTATTCATATTGTGTAAACCCTTGGTGTCAAATTTAACACCCCGGTTTTGCAGAGTACACACATTCGTGCAAATACACACCACATCAGCACGCGCACCTCCACTTCTTTCTCACCTTCATAACTTTCGAATACTGATTCGAACATGATTTTCCGCAAATCTCCCTTTTAACCGCTATTTCCTTTATCCGTTCTCTTAAATCCCCACAATACCATGTTTGATTAACTCACACACACACACAATATATAACATTTTAACTGAGGTTTAGATTTCCAGCGAGGAAGAGAATAAATTGCATCCTGTTACTTTTAATACAACGCCAATAATTTGTTTCTCGACTGAACCAATATATTCAGTATCGTAGAGGAATGCATATGCACACTTACCACCATCACTGTTTGCTTATTTTCCTAATGGAGTCACTGCATGCAAGAGTTAACGCGAAGTGCAGTGTCTCGCATGTTATCACGCCCCTGAACCCGTTGCCACTCTCACGATGTTAAACGCGTGTGGTGCCGATCCGTATAGGCGATCCAACTTTTCGAAATGCATGGACTTCCATGTTATCACGCCCCTGAACCCCATTCACACTCTCACAATGTTTAACGCGTGGGGTGCCGATTGTAATCCGTCTAAGTTTTGTTTCTTAATCGAATGGAATGATAACATATTCGCACTAGGTCACAAAATTAATTAATGTAACTTTATAAAGAATACTTGAGGTTTATTCAATGAGTGTAGGAATACTCCTGCAAATTATTTTTGCTAAACACTTATTTGGTTAAGGACAGTAGTTTGAAAGAGGGGTAGTTACTTTTGTTGTTGTGTGTAGTTTATTAGTTAGTAAAATGTGATAAGATTTGAAGCACCAAATTGAAGTTGTCAACACCATGTCACCATTTGAAAGTTAAACATTAAATTTTCATTTTGTTTAAGTATACCTGATTTACCTGTTTAGATGTACAGCTTTAAAAAAAAAGTCGTGGTTATAGCGTGGTTCATGCAGTTAGGTTAACACTGAAAGAATTGCTTCTAACACCAGCACTGTTAAGTTAAAAAAACCAAGAGCGTTAAGAAATAGCACTAGATCTATTTGTTTGACTGGCGCGCAGTGATGGCCTACTGGTTAGAGCGTCCGCTCATAATCGAAAGGTCGCGGGTGCGAGCCCCGGCGGTCATACCAAAGACTTAAAAAAAATAGTTACTTCCACTTTCTAGCCCGGCCCTAGGCATTTGAAGACAAGGGTATAATAACATTTAATGTTATGCAGGGCCTGCTGGTAGAGTAGTCTATCAGACTGAAGTGGCTACCCTAAATAGGGGTAAATAAGACGTTATTATTATTATTTGTTGTTTATTATCTGGCTCCTATTCATGCATCTGCATAAAGTGACACTGCACCCAACTATTTCGTTGATGTGAGGAAAATTTGACGGAGTTTGTTCACATAATATCTTGTTCTCTCGCTCAATCGCTACAATACACACATAACAAACTGTTAATGACCTTGCAAGATTTCAAAGGTTATACTCCTATGCATACGGAGGAATTCCATATAGCTACACCACACCTGAGCTTGTTGCAAAAGTGAAAATATTATGATCATGCTTCTGCGATTGATATACGGCGACGCATTATACAGATTTCAATGTGCATCGAAAATAATCAACGTAAAATGTTTTCCTCGGTAATAAACACGGTGTTGCTTATGGTTACCTCGGTAAAACGAGCAATAATGGCAACCACGTTTCGATTGTGTTTATTGCTATTGTCGCAGATGTAAACTAGCTATGCCGTTTAACTCTATCAACCCTCGACTGCGTAAAAGCAGATACTGTACGTTAACGGCCACTATTTTACATGGTATAATGCACCATTTAAACATATACAAACGTTGATGTCAGACTTACATGATAGTATTCAAGTAATAAACCACACACACACACACACACACACACACACACACACACACACACACACACACACACACACACACACACACACACACACACACACACACACACACACACACACACACACACACACACACACACACACACACACACAAGAACATAAAAATTTAGATGAATATTAGCATATGATTTTTTCGGTGGAGAAAAATTCTATAACACAGCAATCTATGGGGTAAAGGTAGAATGGTCGCTCATTAAATTTCACGTTTAAGAAAAAAACTTTATGAAGTTTTGAGGTACAAATTTTTCAGGGCTTCGTTTTTAGAATGAAATAAAATAAACACCAGTATCATGGATGATTATGGAGCTCAGATTTCTTAAACTGGACACCTTGTTCAATAAAGTATTCGAAAACTTCCACGATGTGTGTTTGTATCGTGCAACGGATAGTCCGTTTATTTCTTAATTTACGTTATCATTATCTCATTTTTTTCCGTGGGTAGGGGGGGGGGAATGTACACTCGATTATATTGATGTTTTTCCCCCAAAATAAACTACTCCCCTGAGAAAATTCTGACGTATTATAAAACATTTTCATCCCGAGTAAACAATTGGTGGACTTTTTTGGTAATTTATCATTATATGAAAATTCAAATCAGATAAAATCATTTAATGCATTATATTCGTCTCGGTAATTATTCTAGGTATATATGAGCCACAAAAAAATGTTGTATTCGCTTTCATTACTAATTTATAATTGGAATCCAATTATAGACAACCTTACCGACTGAATCGTTGTTCAAGGCACCTTCTGTACCGCACTTTTTTGCACGAGCAAGCATCCTTACCAGAACCTTAAATTTGCTTCTGGATCATATAATGCCTGGGGTTATTTTCCCGGTGTAGTTTTCAGGGGAGGTATTTCCTTGGTTAATTATCACAGATGATATACATTCTTTTCTTTGGAGTCTTATGGTCATTATAATTCCACTAAAACTGAGTTTCTAGCTCTTATAGGCCTACTTTGCTTAAGGTTCTCAGACTGTATTTTCTTATGTAAAAGAGACGCGTGGCCTTTAAATGGTATTTTCTGCTGCACACCAGTGTATTTATACAATTGTAATTTATTAGGCCCGCTAAAGAGATGCCCTGTCTTTAACCCTTTGCATGCAAATGTTGAAATTGTGCACATTCGTACAATTAAATTCACCAATCGTGATGATTAGTTTTCTCTGTTACATTTTGTACTAGAAAAGCAAACAAATGACCACAATGCTTAAGCAACACCTATAGAATAATTACCAGTATCAATGGTGCAATAAGGAAAGCAAGATTTAAAGAAAATAGCCAAATAACAATCGTCATTATTATCCCCTCAGAATTAATTCAGCGTGAAAATGATTAGATAAGTCTAATGAAGAGCTGTAACTTACGTGTGCATCATTTCCTGACACCGTCACAAAGTAACTCAAAATCCCGAATAACCACGATACTATGCTGTGTGTTTCATCGTGATTGTTATCGTAGGCGTCTACTAAACCCTTCGGCATCCAAAAACCCACGTGGACACAACCATAATGAAATACGGAGACAAACTGCGAATTAATTATAGCTCTTGAGACTAAATCGCAGCAAAGATACATACAATTATCCATCTTCTTCAATTTATAAATAGATACATCTGCGACAGATAAGATCGGCTTAAAATCTCTAAATAGATTTGCCTTCAAGCGCGGAATAAATAATTCATCATATCTCCTTTGGAGAAAAGGGATCGTTCATTTACATTTTATCCTTAATCTTACGTCATTGGGTCACCGTGTTAAAAAAAAGCTCAAACTAAAGAAACAATCTATTACATATTTAATCTTGTACTTACCGTTCACACCAAAGAGAAATGGTTTGGTAGTAACATGGAGGTAGAGACAGTCTTCAGAAATTTGTTGGGCATATAATTTGTTGGGCTGCAAATTGCGGTCACGAAATGTCCACTACTTTGCAACAGTATTATACTGATGAAGTTAGCGCGATAATTATTTGAGGTAATAATGAGTGTATACTGTTTTTTGTTTCTTTCTTATTTGTATTTATATCTTTATTTGTTATTGTTATTATTATTATTGTTGTTGTTATTATTATTTTTATTATTATTATTGTTATTATTGTTATTATTATTATTATTATTATCATCATCATTAATAATAATAATAAATAATATTATTTTTATTATTATTATTATTATTATTATCATCATCATCATGCTATTTATTGTTATTTATTATATAAGGTGCCTATATTTATTTGTTTGTATATCTAACTATTTGCTTATTCATGTATTTATTTCATCTCTTAATTTCAGTCAAATGTTGCTCTTCTGAGAGGTTGATAGAAGTTATTATAGTCATTTGGCTCAGATTTTACCCTTATCAGAACCCAGATTTGCCGAAATTTCAGTTATACTGACCCAATTCCGTGTCATATCAATTTCTAAGCGATCTTTTACTTCCTTCATGGTCTAGAGTTTTGCAACACAATGGTAAACTGGAACTGAAACCGTTGTTTTTGGCACATTTTTTGCCATTGTAACAAATCTACAAGCTCGATATACTATTGAAACGAGATTTTATTTATGATAATCAAAGGTTTCTCTTTAAGGTTAGATCAAACTATGTGATCCCCGTTTTTCTCATTTTTCTGACTTTGCCGCTTCATAAAATGAAAGAGCGCTATCTATTAATATATTGACGATGAGTGTTTGTAGTGGGAAGTCTGAGGATTCTAAAAATGTTAAAATCAAATTTTATTGGCTAGGAGAAAGCACTACTTTCTCTCAGTATTCCGCTGGCTAGAAATCGACGCAGTCATTATAATTATACGTTTGTGTGTGAATGTAAACAATAGACACGCTCCTACACAGTGCGGCGTGAGATCAGTAGTGCATGACAAGTGCAAAAGAGGAGCGTTTTCTGTTGTTAAGAAATTGATATGCAAATTTGACCCATTTTTGGAACTGGCCCCCTAAGAAGGGCCTTTCCGAGTTACTCGGAACCAGAATTGCCAGGTTTTCCAA
Source organism: Eucidaris tribuloides (assembly GCA_001188425.1). Classification (NCBI taxonomy): domain Eukaryota; kingdom Metazoa; phylum Echinodermata; class Echinoidea; order Cidaroida; family Cidaridae; genus Eucidaris; species Eucidaris tribuloides. The sequence goes on from JZLH01S0003551.1 coordinate 30,842, forward strand.
TTCTCAAAAGGCCAAATTACATGCCAAATTCAGTGAAAAAATGCCAAATTCGGATTTGATGCATTTTAATGGGCAGCATAGCCTAGATTTGGTTAGAAATAACGTTGTAATCAATTTATTACACCTTTGAAACCTCTGCTGCAGCCGAAAATTTGAGTGCCGCGGTTTACGTGCGGCCAGATTTTTCAAGTGAAATACATGCGCATCGCTACTTTTCAATCCTTGTGGCACATATTGGACTGAAAATCCCCGGAAAATAGGGTTTTATAATGATTTTTTTTATGTGTCATTGAAAAAGGCCAAACAGCCGTTTGGCCGGCACTTTGAATTCTTCAAGGCCAAACGTGTCAAAAAAGGCCAAATTTGGTGTTTTTGGCCGGAAAAAGGCCAAACTGGCAACCCTGGTTAGAACGATGGGTTCAGGTGGTACGGGAAAATATAATTGCACTTACAAATTGAAGTCGGCCTATGCATGACGCACAGAATCACAGGGTTCACTAGAAAAAAAATGCCGATAGGATGGGGTCTTACTTGACTTAAAGATGTCAAAGCACTAATTAGAAAGACAATCAAGTTGCCAGTGTGCGGAACACACCTAGTCAGTGTTATTTTCATCTGAGTTGAATAATAGCATGGACAATCTTAAAGGTTAGTGACATGATTGGGAACACTTGAAAATGCCTCAAGAACCAAATGAGTTGAAATATATACCAACTATACACTAGCAGGAGTGGATCTCCCACCTGGGAGGATTTGTCTGTAATTTGTTTACTTTAGAAGAATCAAGCATAAACAAAGGAGTATCTTAATTTTATCCGCGGGACGATAAAAAATAAGCCCCATAGAGAGCCACACAGCAGGTTCCGTGCTACGAGTGATATTGACATTGTTTTATTTTAGAATGGAGTCACACGTTTGACTACAAGATTTTCACAGGAGAATTCTTCTCGCATACGTTTTCACTTGTATTCGTAGAGTAGTCTTCAGCCAAGTGAGGAGCTGGATACCCCAATCATGTCATTTACCTTTAACTCTGATTTGGAATATTTCATGTTGATTGGTTAAGAATCATGCCTTTCTTTTCATCACGTACGGTACTATATTGTGAATAAGTGTCTGGAATTGAATGGAATCTTTGCCCATCACTCTCCCCTCAAAAGACATCACACGTTTCGTACAAATTTCGCCATCTAAAGTAAAAACTCATCCAACATAAATCTGCTGGTAACTATAAATTTGATCGTCCTTTATACTTGGCAAAAGAGAAATGTTTGACCGTGGAACTTTCACAGCAAAAATCTTGAACCGTGTAGGCCTATTTTGATCGCAGGATAACTTCTAACCCAAATTTGAAGGTCACTTCTTATTCTGCTAGTGCTATTTCTCCCGGGGAGGGGTGGGGGACACTGTCATTACAAGGTGGACACTACACTCGTGCATCGACTTTCATAATTGACCCTAAACGAGTGTTCATCGTTCGATCTTAGAATACTCTAAACAAGTACATGTATTCACATTTGTAAAGATACCCTTTTCAAGTGAGACTTCTGTTAAAAGTGTACCCCTTTTCCTGATATTTGTGATTTTGAAACCTATCGCCCGCCCTTGAAAAACAACCCTTTGCGCGTTTTTGTCCACGGGCATGGTGTCCACCTTGTTATGACAGTGCCCCCAGGGCTGCCACTCAAAATTTTAATTTCCCCCTACGGTCCATGCGTATTTTCCCCTACGGACACCACTTTTCCCCTACGCCTAATAACCCAATTTTCCCTTACGAACTTGTGTTTTCCCCTACAAAAATCCACTTTTCCCCTACGAGGTTACGTTTTCCCGTACAAAATAACCTTAGTAAATTCAATATTTTGATCTCAATTTCATCATCAGAGATGGACAAAATGGACGAATATATACGGAAATTGTCTGAAATCCTTCGGGGATTTAAGAATATTTCTGAAAATTGCCGAAAACCCCTCAATCTACAAATAATCAAAAAACCCTACTTTTCCCCTACGCAAGGCCATTTTCCCCGTAGGTATCCCCTACAACCTATGGTGGGCTAAAATCCCCTACGGTAGGGGGTTTCCCCTACGAGTGGCAGCCTTGAGTGCCCCCTCCCCCTCTCCCCGGTATTTCTCTTTAAAATAGAATAGCTGGTTGCCTGAACGTTTGCGCATTTCCTCCCGTAATGTAATGGGTATCGTTTGAAACACGCCATTGTTGATCGATCACTGTGAATAACGCGACACACGTTCGATCGATCACACGAGCGGAGACTATCGGATCAATGGCGCGATTTCAAGGTTGTTATGTACATGTACGTCGGTCGTAAGATGATAAAACGGTCTATCTTGAAAAGAGCTGTTTTGAGAAAAAAAAGATGACTATAAAGTTCATTAATGTTTAAGATATTTCATTGACAGGTATTTGATCCATAATACTGGTAAATAAGAAGAAAAATGCAGGAAAAAATGATAATTGATAATATTTGTGCATATTTGGTAATTTGTTTTAAAATAGTTACGATTTTTGTGTAATAGGCCTACATGCATTGTAGATAATCTTCCTAATACTAGTAATGGTAAACAGTCTCTAGTCTCTGCCTATACGCAAATATTGTTATACTTTGAATAAGTATACAAAAATGAAAAAAAAAATAGGTTAGTTGTTAGTTTCTATAAATGACATAATTTATATGGACTATATTTCTTTCCATTAAACCTCCAATATTTGGTCATTAAAGGTAAACTTTCTAATAAGTATAATTTTCAAGACAGACCATGTTACCATCACATGACCGTAGTAAATCACATGATTGTCACGGCCTATTTCGAAGATAGACCATTTTACCATCCTAGAGGATATAGATGACAAAGGGCTAACTTCAAGGTCGGCCATTTTACCATCACAACTGAAGCACAAATGAGAAAAAGTACTGAGATAGCAGAAATTATCTCCCAAACAAGACATGACGGGAAATTCTCCGTAGTATCATTGAAGAGAGTGTCCTCACATTAAAGGTCGGATGTCTCCTTTGCACGCCTAAAATTTAACATTGTGCAAATACACTGGTATCTGGAAGAAAATGCCGTCAAAGAACCTTTAGCAAAGTGTAGGAACTAGAAACACAGTTTTAGTGGAATTATGGTGTTATTATTATTATTATTATTATTATTATTATTATTATAATTATTATTATTATTATTATTATTTATATTGCGCTTTTCCCATTAGGCCCAAAGCGCTAGATATTTGGCCATCCTTCTTTATTAGGTAGCATCCAAACTACGCGCCATAGAAGGGGCCCGAGTTACGTTGAAAGTGTGGAAAATGGCCATCACCCCGGGTTTTCACCCTTCTCTTTTCGATGAAGTGTGTGGGTTCTTTTACGTGCTGAGGTGTTTCTGTCTCAACACGGGACCTCCGGCTTTACGTCCTATCCGAGGGACGAGGTAATGGGGATAAAAAGCCTTACCCAAGGACACAACCGCCATGACGTGGGCTCGAACCACGGACCTCTAGGTCGGGAAGCCAAGCTCTTATCCACTGCGGCCACGAGCGCGCCTCCCCAAATGTTTTAACTTTGATTTGATTTTAGCTTCATCCGGGCCCGAAGGCGCCCGATTGGAGCTTATGCCATGGCCGTGGCGTCGCGTCGTCCGTCCTTTCCGTCCTTCTTCCGTCCGTCCTTTTTCTCCTTCGTCCTTTCCGTCTTCCGTCCGTCCGTCCACAGTTTTGAAAATGTTTCTTCTTCGTCCATTTTCTCAAACCGATTTTTGATTCTGAATTGTTTCATATGATGGGGCTAGGTGGGGATTTAAAACTTCTACACAGAATTGTGACAATTCATTATATAGTCTTAATTATGCGCAAATTTATTCAAAATCACAAAATGGCTTCTTTCTCATTCATTTCTCAACCGATTTTTGAGTGTGATTGCTTTAATTTGGTAAGGGCTGAGTTATGCACATTAAACTTCTACACAGAATTTTGAAATTATACTCATTAATTACATTATGGTAAATTTATGCAAATTTTATTCAAAATAACAAAAAATGCTATCTTCTCCCACATTTGCTTACGCGATTTTCATTCTGTTTGTTTTGATCTGATAGGGCTAGGTGGGGGCTTCAAGACTTTTACACAAATTTTGAATTATTTCATTATGCAAATTTAAAATTAATTAATTAATGCGAAAAATGAAAATTTATTCAAAATTCACCAACATAAAATCACAACAAATGGCTTCTTCTCATTCATTTTTCACGGCAATTTTGATTTAGTTTGGGCTTTATCTGGTAGAGGGCTAAGGGTCTTGGAGCACTAAACTTCTAGCCCAGAAATTTTTAACTGTTGCTCCATTAATTAATTAATGGTATTATGCAGATTTATCGCAAAAAATTACAGAACATTGCTTCTCCCTCATTTCTTGACCAATTTTTTTTATTATTATATTTTTTTTTTTCATGTCCCTTCCGGGGCATGAAACTAATATTTTTCTCACTCAATTTTTTTATATTCATGTTCCTTCCGGGACATCAAATTTTAATTTTTTGACCAGTATAAAATTGTACCACATGAAATTTCGGATATATGATGTTGCGAGATGCCGGATGAGCGCTACGTCATTGACGTTTTCTAGTTTGTTTCTAGTGGCAAAAATTATACTAGTGTTATGTTTTTTTTAGACAGTGCATGCAGGTCTCCTTTTATCTCAATGGACAGTGCCACTGAGAGCTAAGTGCACATAGATGACCTTGCATTCCTTTTGTGCCTGACACATGCCAGCAGAGAAGTAGTTCAACCGTCTGGTATTACATAAGTTTGATAGGCCTGAAGTGAGGTTTGAAACTGTGTGCCCAGAACATAGACAACAACACAACTACTGGGTTTTTGCTCATAATTCTGATCTTCAGATTTCCCATGCAAGTCCTTTATAAATAGCTTAAGAGTATGAATAATGTTATGCTGGGATATAGGAGGGTTGTAAAGGAGATTCCGTACCTTTAACCAAGACGTACATTACCTCAAAAAGTCAATATTTTTAGTTAGACCGTTTTAACATCACATGGCCAACGTCAACTTCAGCGGTTAATTCACTCAAACGTGGTTTTGAGTTCACAGGAACGAACACCGATTTAATGCAGCTACACAATGCTGAACTAAACGAGTATAAGAAAAGGTGGAAAGAAGCTGAACAAAATGTTGCTTTTAAGTCGCAACGGCGTATGTTGTATACTGGTTGAAGACAATAATAGCTATTTTGAAAACATCTCGCGGGAACGCATATCGAACTGTTCGACCGCATGAAAATATCCGACGTGCATTTTATGTTTCAATCGATGTCAAAAAGAATAATTCCCACGTCACTGGGCTGTTTATGGATGTAGTGATACACGAGTTGGATGTTAAGATGGTTGTTATTCGTTGTATTTTCTGTATTTGCTCAATATCCTTACTGCTAATGGACACGACGTTGAAATACGTCGAACTACTGTATTCCCTCAGCGCGCTCGTGATGTACAAAATTGTACAAAATTGCACAACAACGACTGCAAAAAGCTCTCAACATTATAGGCAATAACACATGGCGGAATGTCACACGAATCTGCTAGGGGCAAGATAAAGGGCATGGGCATTGTGCCCCCGTTTTTTTGGGGGGGGGGGGGGACACCCAAAAATCATTCAGGAGGTATATTGAAAAGTCGAACAAGGTCTTCTAATAAAGAAGTAGAAAAAATTCAAGGTAGTAAAAGGAAGAAACATATTTTCATCATTGATTAGTCCAAACCCCCTCTCGAAAATTTTCCTTTAGCTTATTTAATGATGACACTAATTTAGGACTAAAATTCGGATACGGCGGATTTAACAACTTTACACTATCTAAAATCACAACTATCGCAATCCTTGCAATATATTTGGGAAGAGCAGCCTGTGACACATTCTCTGCAGTGGCGTCGATCCATGTTTTGGAAGGGGGGGCTTGGTTGGGGAGCAAAAGTGAAAAAAATGTCCAAAATTTTCGGCTTTATAGTTTTTTTTANAATGCCTTCCATGCTTTTTAAAACATATATTTGCATTGCATATTATGAATTTTTTAACTGCCATAAACATTGTGGGGGGGGGGGGAAATGCGAATATATTGCCCCGCCCCCCCCTCCATATTTTCATATGGGGGCATATTTTCATTGGTATGCCATGTTTAATGGTTTTAAGGTGGCTTTCCGGCAATGCTTTTTACGCGTTGGAGACTAAGTACGATTAACTCGTATTGGTCTCTTGAAATGCGTGTTATAGTGAAATCAAATGCGTCTGCCAATTCATTGTGGGGCGAATCGCTGCCTCCTCGCGCCCCCCCCCCCCCCCGCAGGATCGACGCGTCTCTGATTCTCCGGCATGCTAGAACCGATTGAGGCAAACTCCAACCAGGACTTGGTAAGCGTATGGTCGTAAAGTGATAAAATAAGTCAAAGGTATGCACGTGTGGGTGTTGATGTTTGCGAAACCAGTTTGATGAACGCAGCAGCGCACTGGCAGATCGTGTATTCAGTACGGCCAATGAGAAGCAGCAAATTGAGCGGAGGTCCTCCCAAACTTTCCGAAACTTGCCGAATTGATTATTTGGGCTCTTTCGTATTAGCGTGCGCGTCCATCGCGATCCGCTGAGTACTGCAGCGAAATAAACACTATACCGCGTATACAGTATGTAACTCGAAATGGAGCTAGCGAACCGGGTGATGGCCTTGAGTTTTGTTGTCATCAGGCCGGTCGATGGCCACGATTCAGCCCCTTTAAGATAACGAAAAACAGCTACAATATCTGGATCTTCTAAATTTGTTCATGACGTCATTGTCATTTGGTATCATCATATTTGTCTACTTCAATGCAACAATCTATCAAACAATCAGAGTATTCAGTTTAAAACGTGTATCCCCCACCGCCCTTGAAAGCGTCATATACGTCAATGATAAAAACGTCACGATAATTGAATACCATTCAGCAGTTAGGTTTATAATGTTCTGATTAAACAAACTTAGGTTACGTAAGTGTTTTGACTATCATAAATAATCAGGGTCTATTGCATGTAGCCACTCATTTAGATGTGAAACTTCGTCCTTCTCTGAGGTAAGCTGACAATTTCGTGTCACTAATTATTCCACAAATATAACCGAAGTATCTCGAAACGTAGTAATCTTTATGATCCACCTGTACTTCCCTATTTTCTTTGTTTGCATTTTCGTCGTTTACGACAGCTACTACACACTTCTCGCGAAAAACTATATTACAGCTAGATTTCAATTCATTTCATTTCATTTCATTTATTTTTCTTATCAAAACATAAAATAAACGTGATATAAATTAATATAAATTAATGGTATAAGGAAAAGTATAATTACACGATTTTAATCAAAAATACAATAAGTGCGATATGTATAATGAATGAAAGGTTTGCAGAAAGAATTTAAGATGCAGAATAAATTTGCTGTTCATCTCTGTATTATCAAATTAATGATAAATAAGTTTAAATGCTTGATCTGTTATTTTTTAATGACTCAGAAAAAGATTGACCCAACAAACAGATTAAGCATTTGATCTTATTCATCATTAATTTGATAATACGGAGATGAACAACAAATGTGTTCTGCATGTTAAATTCTCTCTGCAAACCTTTCATTCATTAATACAATTCGTTTCTACTGGAGGCTTATTAAATATTAATGAGTTCAGACGTAAGGAATGATTATCGGGTATTTGTAACCAAGTAAACCGTGGCATTGCCGTTACCCAGCGTTGCCTTGTGGTTGTGCCGCTGACCGGATATCAGTAGGTTTCAGGTTCGAATCCTGTTGGGTCAATCTTTTTCTGAGTCATTAAGAAATAACAGATCAAGCATTTGATCTTATTTATCATTAATTTGATAATACAGAGATGAACAGCAAATTTATTCTGCAAGTACGATATGATGTAAAAAAAAAAGAAACATACGAATGCAAAAATCATAATATATTAATACATTTAGATAAATTCGAAATATTAATACATACCAATTGCTTTAATCTCATTTCATTACATGTGTTCCTTTTTGTCTGTGATCATAAAATAAGCAATATAATATGCATGCGACATATATTATGTTAAAAAAATTATAGATCAGCAGCCGTTAACTATCTTAAAAATACAGAGGATGTCACTTGAAAAATAAAATCTATGACAGCACATTTTACCTCTATAAATAAACTCGTTCATTCATTGTTCATATACAGTCATAAACATCCCAAAATAGTGAAAAGTAAAATCAATTTAGATGGAAGACGGCGTAACACCCGAAGTTGAGCTGTCTGACATAGCGTAAGCCGGTACACGATAAGGGAAAGGAGGAGAAGGGAGAAGGTGGGGAAGAAAATACAGAAAATTAAAAAGAAAATAAATTAAAAAAAAACGAAAGAAAGAGAAGGAAAGAGCTATTGAGAAAAAGATAATGAGTGACGGAACAAAATAAAAATCAGAAAAAGTGGGGAATTGTTTCCAAATAAGAAAGTCATTATTGTTGGAAGCCAAAAATAGCTATCATAAACATGCTAGCATGACAAGTGTGTGGAATAAAAATAGCGAGTACAACAACATGCAACAAACATAATAGGCCATATCTCACTCGGTGTTCACAGATTCAAAAACACACGTATGAATATGTTGTCTATTATTAAGTAGCATTTCCTGTATGTTGACCCTGTTTACCATGGTGACAAGAAAAAATGATGTATTACAGCGCACTAACATGAATATTCTTTCCGGGTATAAAATATTCATTCGTGCCATTCGTGATATTAACAACGAAAACGTAACGAGTCACGACTATAGATTACGACCCGGGAGGAATTAATTGAAAAGTGAAAGGACCTTTATCAGTTGCCAACCCACCATGATCATTTCTATATCACTTTCGGGCTCAATTCCAGCGATAATGAGAGCGTGTTTGGACGTCGCGAACGTAAATTCCCGCCAAAAATTGGACAGCCTGCTGTATATTTTCATTAATTTGCAGTCTTCTTTATGATTCTGCTGTTGCACATTTACTATTGTGGCTTACCGTTGCTTGTTTCAGTCCAAAGACGCTGTGATTTATGTGTGTAGAGGTCTCGTCATCTTTAGCATATTACACTCTTATTTTTGTCGAGTCAAATTTGACTCAGAATGGGGTCAACTGCACTGCGAGAACAGTGGTGTTAAAATTACACCAGTCGGTATTGTGAGAGGACCGCACCAAACATTTTACACCGGTGTTAAAGTTATGGTGTTAGTTCAATACTCATTGGTGTTAGTTCAGCACTCATTGGTGTTAGTTCAACACCCATTGGTGTTATTATAGCACATTCTGTTTCTTATATTAACAATATTTAGTGTTAAACTCTAACCCCATGGTGTATTTTTAACACCTGCCGGGTGCGGTCCTCTCACAACACCGACTGGTATTGTTTTTGACACTGTAGTTTTTACAATGTGGCAACTTCTCTATTCCGAGTTAAAGGCATTCGATTTCCGAATTGATTTGACTCGGAATGGTGTGACGTCAACTGAGAATCGATTCAATTCGGGTCAAAGTAATTTGGAAATCCGAGTCACTTTAACTCGGAAAAGAGTAGGCTCCCGGCTGACTCCATTTCGAATCAAATTTGTCTCCGCAGAAATGAGAGCGTATATAGTCTGCATTTGAGTATGATGTCCCGCGACGAGTTAGAATACTACAATATCTTATATTTTGAATTTGTACCAGAATTTGTAAAAGAATAGATAAATCTATGTAACAACAGTTAAAGATCTGCAGTCGAAGACTGACAATAGGCCTACCTTTTTTTCTAAAATTCCCGGCTGACATTGCAGTGTCAAATATTTATAATTCGGAGTGTGTTATTGAGGGTCGTTATGAGTAAAACCAACACGACTGAAACGCCACAAAGGTAAGTCTGAAATTTTCATTAATTAGTATTATATCTTTTAACCCTCACAATACCATTGCAATGAAACTCCGTAAACTTTACGTGTGACATTTTGAGTGTGAGACTGAACGGGTTAATTGATGCTGAGAGATTTCATTTGGTGAATCCTTATAAAAAGAATGTCACAGTGTGTTCAAACGGTGGACACAGTGTGAATACGCTGTGATACTATTTGAATTTGAACAATTTTCATACAGTGATACTGTGATCACACTGCGATCATAGAGTTCACGCAGTGTTCACAGTACGTACACAGTGTGACGACCCTGTGTTCTTTCCGGCACGTCATGACCATTCACAGAGTGACACTGTAATTATTTTGTGGTCCTGGGTTTCAAACTGTGGGCAGGGATACTTCCTAAATTTACAAGGATGGTGCGTTTATTCTTATAAGTTAACCCGTTTATTTCTTGTATAGTCCTCAAGTCACGTGACGTGTTAACGATAGTGCATAACTTCTTATTTGATCTTAGCATGGGACCTCCAAAATTGCTTCTTATCCAAGGGACAAGGGGGGGGGGTACTCAGATTTGGTTCCGACTGGGGTGTGCCGCTGAAGTCGAAAAACCCGACCCTCTTTTAAGGGTCATTTTGGCGGAAAATGGTACCTATTATTAAGGGTTTTTATTAAGAAAAGTGGTCTTTTTTTTAGCATTTTAGCGATGAAATAGGCGAAGATATCTAGTGTAAATCGTAAAATTTCAAAATCATGACCCATGTTTAAGGATTTTTTCCCCCGAAACTATACCCATGTTTAAAGATTTTTTGCGAAAAAGTCACCTATTAGAGCGGCACACTCCTGTTTACCTAACGGGATGAACGGCCCTACCGCAGGAACACCCCGCCTCCTCCCCTCTCCCTCCCCCGATCAACACCCATCATGCCCATGTTGGGATATGTGCACGGTGCAATTTCACTACAATTTCTCATTCTACTTGGTTACCTCAGTTTAACAAGGTAGCGTAAAACCATCAGTGTGCACATTATGAAATTGTTCATGTTTACAACATAGAATGCTTTTTAATGAATATCTAATTGTATACAAGAACATGGCAGTGCGTCATATGTCATTCTTAATATTACACGGATAGCAGACATTTTTTTATCAAATTCGATTGATTCCCGTCTGTAGAAAATTAGTCGACGTACTACTATTATAGCCACAAGGTCATAACACAGTTGTATTGTGTCCATCTTTCAAATTGGTTCGTTTGCCTCTTTCTAATTATGCTCTATTATGTATGTTCAGTGTTTCACCTTGCTTATTAATATTTGATGATCTCCGCTACAAAATATAAACCCCTGGAATATGTCGTTACTATAGTCGTGTCCTAAAGTGGGATGACTTATGTGTACAGAGAATATAAAATGATGATTATTACGATTCCGGATTATTATTGTTATTATTATTATTATTATTATTATTATTATTATTATTATTATTATTATTATTATTATTATTATTATTATTATTAATATTATTATTATTAGTAGTAGTAGTAGTAGTAGTAGTAGTAGTAGTAGTGATATCAGAATCCAGAGGAAATTTATATAGCATTGGTGTAATTGAAATATAATGTACAATAGTACATGTAGTTGTCGCCTTATGAATTTACATGTATTGATTATTACGGCAACCTAAAACGTATAACTAACCATTGTGGAGGTTCGATTAAAGAAATAGTGAAACTTTGAACTCTGATCTGTACAGTGCGTCCCAGAAAAACAGAACCCTAAAACAAAGGCTTATTGTGCCGAAACAATGTGTGGAAAACGCGACCACTCGTACACACTAAGAAAATAAGTTCAGCTTTGCATCTTTAGAGGGGCAGACCAATGTCACACTGGGAGCACCTTTAAAGGTGCAACTTTGTACCTTTCAGAAAAGTGCAAAGTTGCACCTTTCAGATTTGCACATAAAATGTGCATGAGAACACCATAAAAATAAAAGTCGTTAGGTATGACCCGACTGGGTTCGTACCCGCGAGGTTTCGGACGTGAGGCGGACGCTCTAACACCACACCATCAAGCCATTACTTACTTAATAAGATGCATTATTTCTAACCCTTAAGGTGCAAACTTGCACCGGATGTTTCATTGTTTCATTCCTGGGAACGTAGAGACGAGCTATTCCATTCACATGTTATTTTTAAATGAACTTCAATAGCTGGAATCCAGTGTGTATAACTTGTTGCTATGTGGACAAGCTTTCAGTTTATCAAGAACAACCTTTGTTGAAAAGGTATCCATGAAATTAAAAAGGTGCAAACTTGCACACGCCCAGGCAGTTGGCGAGCGCATAAAAAGGTGCAAATTCGCTCGAATACCGTTGCGGAAATGGCTCTGCACCTATTTCAGCAAAGTTGCACCTTGTGCGCACCTTCATTTTTTTAGCGTGTATATGTTTCACTTTTATCGACGCATTTAACGATCCCTTTAAAAGGGCAAAAACATTTTCAGGCCTTCAGTTTGAATCATTAAGAGACATTAACGCGTAAAAACCATGCCATGCATCTTGTGTACTGTTTATCTATAGAAACATTCATATTGATAATGCCTATATATATATACCACCGTATCTCGACTCATATACTTATACTTTCATTTGCTTCTGGTAAATTTTATTTAAGCAAGGTGGCTATCGTGTCATGCATGTTGTGTTGCCTGTTGTCATAATAAGTACGCCACGTGAAAATTTCCTCTATAAGCGGACCTTTTTATTAGTTCATGCAGTCATAAATGACAAGGTTGTGTTGGTTCCTCTCTAGCCATATCGACCGACGTTGATGGTAAGTATCCAATTTGGATCCCGTTTTCCTAACAAATTATGTCTGTACTTGAATTCGAAATGACATTTCGTAACTGCAAGTATATAGCCAAGAATATCCCAAGAGCTTCGTACATGTGCATTGATCGATTAAAAGCGTACGTGGTGTTTAAATGCGTCAGTTTAATTGTTTCCTGTTTACAATAATCTGAGCTGCATTATCCTCCATGCTATACTTGTGTATCTGATAAGGTATAAAAAACGACGCCCTGAAAAAAATAACAGTTCAAACAATAAATCATTAAATGCTTTTAAAAAGTGAAAATCAATGAGCGACCAATTCAACATAGACTGCTGTGTTAGAGAAGTTTTGTCTACAGTACCGATATGTGCATATTTTGCCAGTGATAGTACAACTGTTCAAAGATTTGTGTTCTAGGGTGTTTATTCGTCCATTCATGTTGGTCATATATCAAAGTCGGGCAATTATTGTTTAAATGGGGCTTCCGTAATATTAATCAGTATTTATATGAGAAATCACGGGGGAAAGATAACCGTTTTAAGTGGTTGTTAGACTTATCAAATGTGGTCCTTTTCTATTACAAATATCCATGTAATTAACAACATCACAGACACACACACACACACACACACACACACACACCACTCCACACAACACACACACACACACACACACACACACATCACACACACACACAGACACACATCGCACACGCACACGCACATACACACACAAACACATACACACACACATTCACACACACACATACACACACACATAACACACACAACATACCACACAGGGGCGCAAAATCCAGGGGGGGACGGGGGTCATGTCCCGCCCACGATTTTGAAGGTGGGGGACACAATATCCAAATGTCCCCCCCACGAATTTGCATGTGCATGCCAAAAAAATGTGAATTTGGCTGGCAATTTGACAGTTAAGAAAAATTTGTGGCTGGCAAAATATGGTTTTGTGACGCCACCCCCCCCGCCCCGCCCGCTTGTCAGAAATTGTTTGGCTGGCAATTTGCAGGTTATAAAATTATTGGCTGGCCAAAATATGTTTTGACGGCGCCGCTCCCCCCCCCCCCCCGCTTGTCAGAAATTGTTTGGCTGGCAATTTGACAGGGTTATGAAAAATTTGGCTGGCAAAATAGGTTTGGGCCAGATCCTGCATGTGATGTCCCCGCGACATTTGAAAACGGATATTGCGCCCATGTACACACATATACATACATCACATTCACACAATACACACATACATACACACATACACACAGAAACACATACACACCTTCACACATACCACACAGACACGCACAAACACACACGCACAAACGTAAAAGACACACGCAAAATACATACACAAACACACACGCAAAATACATACACAAACAACACAATCGCACACACACACCAGACAAACACACCACACACACAAACATGCAACATGCAACCACACACAC
>JZLH01S0003560.1:10723-32365 GCA_001188425.1 Eucidaris tribuloides
TCAACGTGGTGCGGGTGCGATTTCTGCTGTGCGCTGTGGATGACTGGCGAGGGTGTCCCGCATTGTACACGGAGATTGTCTGGCTACGGTTGCCGAGCTATGGGGCTATATACAGCATCTTTTGCACTGTATTACCCCATAGTTCTACGGGTGCGGACACCGTGTTTTTGTCTATGGCAAAACGAAAAGTCGCGCGAGAAGAAAATACACGGAAAACAAATAGCAAAATGACATTCTCAAAACAAGCTTGACAGCCATTCACTTTCCACGGGCATTAGGAAAATTGGATTATTTCATGAAAAAGGCATGCGTTTGTCATAGATGTGTAAATTTTCTAAGTTTTTTTGTTGTTCTTACGATGCGTCATACATTTCTTGATCACCCCACTCGACTCGCAATACGCGTAGTCCTGCGCGTAGAACGCGCGTCCGGTAATACAATAGTGTCCGGTAATACCATGCGTGGGCATAGGCTACCTGTGGAGGGGGGTGGGGGGGGGGCAGTCAAACATAATGTTGTAGATCTACACATGTGTGACCCAAGAAACGTGTTTTAAGGGGTGTTTTTTTCAGTCTCAGACGTGGGCCGTACGTGTACACATTAGGGGTATCAAAAACACTGATTTTCAACAAAAAGGGTGGTTTTGAAAGACTGGTCAAAGCAGGTAGATCTATTTAGGTAGGGAATTTTTTCCCAAGCTTCTTTTGAAAGACTGGTCAAAGGTATTAGGGTATTTTTTTTCCCAAGCTTTTTCCTCCTCGTTTCTGAAAAGTGTTCCCGCTTACGAAAGCGATGTATACAACCCTGGGAAACAACCGCAGGAAAACGGATCATGAAATTTGTCACCTCTTTGTCCACGCGCACGGCTTCAGTGTGTACAGTCCACTGGCATGGGCAAAACTTGTTTGGGGTCATATTTTCCTGGTAACTTGTTTAGGGGCCAAAATGTGTAAATAAAGCACGCAGAAAACTTGTTTAGGGGATTATTTTGCACACAGAGAAAAACCTTTTATTTAGGGGGTGTCTGGAAATAATTTGGTCACGCATGTTTGTGTACAGCATTATGTTTGACTGCCCCCCCCCTTCCAAAATTATTTTTGCCTGCCAAAAACAAATTTTCCCTGCCAAACAGCAAGCCACACATCATCTGACAATGCCAAAAAACACTTTTGCCTGCCCCCCCCCCTCTAAAAAAGAAATTTTACTACCAAATGGCAAGCGAAACAGCAGAAAAGGGACCCTTGTTCAAGGATTTTTCTTCAAAGACCAACCCATGTCTAAGCTATGAAAAGGTGCCCCATTTGGGCAGCACATCCCCATATGTGAATTGAATTGGAAACTTCTAATGTTATGAAACTTGACAGAAAGTTTGTGTTTCAAACGAGCTATATTCAGAAATTAAAGCCATTCCAGAGACATACACTTATGGGTGGAAATATTCACTATTTGTGTACACCATTTCTGTACTTAATTCACTTGTTTTCAATTATTAGCCCCATTATCCCACTTATACAATCTGAGGGTTGGGTAGGCAAATGATGTACATCTGGTATTAACCCAACATTGTTTTCTTTTTTCTTTCTCTTTTAATAGCCGGCAGATTTTTGACTTTACAATGATTCATTTTGGACATCAGGAACTCTTTCAAGTTTTTGTTGCAATTCTAGCAGTACTAGCATCAAGTGAAGTTCATGGAACTGGTGATATTACCATTGATCCAAAGGGCTATGTGGTACATTGTCCTTGCATGGGTAAGAAGATTCAAATCCAGCTGTATTTGTTTTAAACATTTGTTTGTATTTCTTTGTAATATACATTCAGTGACATTCCTTTGTAGCATTTCTTCAATTAAAGTGTACAGTGCACCCCCGTTATAACGAACACTGTTATAACAAATTCCTGTCACAATGAAGTAGAAATTCAGATCCCAAAATTATTACACTGTTTGGTTACAAGTACAACAAAATTTTGATTCAACAAAAGGAAATGCCGTCCCGAGGACTTTGTTATGACGGGAGTCGCCTGTACCAATATCGTGGATAATTTGTTTGCTATATTATGTAGAATACATTTGTGGCATGCCCTCATACATGAAGTATTAGAACGTGGCATGCCCTAAAACATAAAGTATTAGAACTTGTGATCACTCCGATTTTTGTTTATTAGGGTTTGAATGTAAATTTCAAACAGTAAATATAAAGGAAAATGACTTGCAAGAGACTAGTCAATCAATTGATTCTATCGATCGATCAATTGCACTATTGATAATTTGTCCACATACGTCTTGATTAAGACACACACTCAGTATATCGATCAATATCGATAGTAAAGCAAAAACGTATGCGTATAGCCTTAACGCTCACACATAGAAATCAATGCTTGCGGAGCAGAACTTAAATGCGCCGAGCACTAGTGCCGGAATATTGTACACATTATGATCTGATATATCAAAACATGGATACATGGATTGCTTCACGGGCTAAAGGCCACCGCACACTACACGACTTTTGTCGTACGACTGCGCCGACTTGGATCCGAAATAAAAAACAAAGCTTATATTTCGTACACGCTGATTTATTTCTGGGATTTATTTCAGATGCAAATCGGTAAGTCGTGTGACGGAAAATCGCATAGTGTGCGGTGGCCTTAAGACAACTGAATTGCTGTTATGTGTAGTGTATTCTAGTTGTACACAAATTTGATTTTTAGGGTGTTGGTTCACTTTAACTCTCAACATGTTGCTACTTTGTGTCACAAACTGTACCCTTTAAATAAGTGTCAATCATATGAAAAGTATGACAGTAATGTTCTTTCATTTTCATATACCAGAGGGTCAGCCAGTAATAATCACTTGTTACATTGGATATTTTCCTACAAAATTGAGATTTTATCACAGATTTTTGTGTGAAAAGGGAAAAGTGTACATCTTCTATGTATTTGTGGATACATAAAAATCATATTGGTAGATTGGGTATATATTTGTCTACAACTTTTGTACACATTTTCTCTCAACATGATCTGTAAAATATTCTAGCAGTTTAAAGTTGACACTGCCTCCAAAAGTTTCTGAATGTGGCATTGTTGAAAAAGGTTTGACATGTTTAATTATGAATTATGATTTACAATCCCAAACAGATCAAACACCATACTACTATACGAGTGTGTCAAACAAGATGTTTCAGTAACCATATTGTCATATTTCCCTCCCACAAAATGGTCCTGTGGATGTTTTTCTCACATTTAGTGATATTTCTGTATTTCAGTAGTTTGTCTATTGGTTTGTTTGTTTAGGTCGGTTTGGCAACCAAGCTGACCACTTCTTAGGAGTGCTGTCCTTTGCCCATGGACTGGACCGAACCCTTATACTGCCGCCATGGATCGAGTATTCACCAAGGGTAGTGGGCTCTGTAAGTATCATCATTCCTGGTGTTGATTCAAAGTCACACACACACACACACACACATATGTGTATGCCCCGCAATATCGGGGACGCTGTACAGAACTGTGCAAACGTGGACTATAAATCATGATTACTCACTTCCAAGAGCGGACATTTTGTGTATATACTGTGGACACACAATACGTGTATGTGTTTGACAGTTAACTGCAAAACCATGAACTTATCCAGCATATTGTTTTATTTTCAAAATTTCCAACATACCTCTATGCAAATGAGGACAAGATTTCCAAACAATTGCACTACGTAGCAAAATCAAGGACTGTCCTTGATTTCCATGTTGTCCTCAGTTAGTATGTAGAGTGTAGACCTTTGTCCTCTTTGGGAAGCGCTTACAGACAGACACACACATACACAATTACATACACACATACATGTACTAGGTGTTAAAAATAATATTTGTTAATTTTGAAAATTAATAACACAAAAACTGTACAACAGATTATACTGGCATTGAGTATAGATACAGCAGAATAGTGAACATTTTTGTTTGAGGTGGTTTGAATATAATATCAATAATCAGTTTAATGTAATTCATGCTTGTTTAACTCATTCAATACTAGAGGCCTGTCCAGAGTAAAATGAATCCACTACAAATTTGCCTTTTTCATCAATCGGCAACATACTGGAATAGTCTATTACATTTAAAGGGTAATGGTATTGAATGATTCATATTCATTTATGTGTATATATATAAATTAATTATTATTTTTGGTTGGAAATTTTAAGATCTTATTTTCTTGTGAAATTTTAAGATCAAAAATAATTTTTTTGATTGATAAATTTCACTTTCAAATGACATACAAAAGAAACACGTCGCTTACAATATGTTTCTCAATTAGTTCAATAACTTCACCACCAACAAATTGGAACTACCAAAGCCGCATCAGAACAACAGCCGTTGTTGCCAATTTGATAAGTTTAATGAATATTCGCTAGTTAAATGTCATTTAAATATTCATAACAAAATAAATATTCATTATGACATTGTAGCAACCCAGTTTCATTGAATAGCTGATATTTTTCTCTAGCTTAGCATATTCATGTAGATGGGGTAAATGCATAGCCACATCCCAAGATAAAAAGGCAAACCACAAATATGTGGTATTAGTATTGAATGGGTTAAAAAGTTAGGTTCAGATTTTGTCAATATCCAATCCCCTGACAAAATTGAAACTGTACGAAATCGAGATGGTGTGTGTAGAGTTGTGTGTTCGTCCGCAACAGCAAAGACAATGGTGTGAACAGCGCACGGTAGAACATTGGTATGCCATCTCTCACTACAGCCGGGCTAGATAAATGTTCTTTATTAATATTCATTAGTAAGTAGCCTGCTAAACTTTATTCACTAATCCATAGGCCATTGTCTAAATGCTATTGTGTGGGGACTAGACACACACCACCCTCACACACCATTCGATTTCTGTACAGTATTCAATTTTGTACAGGGGATTGGATATTGAGCAAAATCTGAACCCTAACTTTTTAAAAAAGCATGAATTACATAAAACTGATTATTGATATCGTCTTCAAACCACCTAAAACAAAAATGTTCACTATTTTGCTGTAACTATACTTAATGCCAGTATAATCTGTTGTGCAGTTTTTGTGTTGTAAATTTTCAAAATTAACAAATATTATTTTTAACACCTAGTACATACATTTACACTAGGGCTGTTTCATTCAAAAACATTCTATGTCAGCATATTAAAAATTGTTGACTATAAGTTAGTCAGAGCAAACCATCATCAATTTTTCTTTGTCTGTTGTTATTTTCCAGGCCCAGATTCCATTTGACAAGTATTTCAAAGTGGAGCCGCTACAGGAATACCACCGAGTCATCACCATGGAAACCTTCATGAAGGAAATCGCCCCAACACTGTGGCCTGCTGGGAAGAGAATAGGTAAAAATAAGGAAAGAAGGGCCGATACTGCTTTCAACTTATCCTAATTTTCGCAGCTTTTTCCTACTTGACTCTGGTCGTACTTGGCCCCTAAAATTTCCTAAAGTTTCACTTTAAATCATTTGGATGAGAGTGTGGCCTGCTGAGGCATTAATCCATCAACAGTGGGCAGTCCATCTGCTCAAGGTTTTTATCAAGTAACCAAATTCAACACCGTTTCTTCAAGGCTAGATGTACATTACAAGCAGTGTATATGTTGGTATATGTTTCAACTCACTTTATTCTTGAAGCATTTTGAAATGCTCCCAATCCTTCCATGCCCTTTTAAAGGTAGTAATAGTCTTTTTGCCAGACGGGTCAGAAGATTATTATAACCTCTGCTCAAATTTAGCTTGAGGTTAGATGTAGTCAAACAATAACTTCTTTGAGAAATATCATGCTAAGCGGCCACTTTTTTACAAAAAATTTAAATTTTACCTTATATTACCTCTCGATCAATGGAACTTTAACCATTATCACACCTTTTTTAATTAAACAGGGCCTATGTGGGGATGGTGCTTTTAGAAAATTATGTAAAAAAACTGTGATTTCTTTCATAAATGGCTTAATCATTGCAAAAGGCAATGTGTGAGACATGTTTCTGTTATAACATGTCTGTTAAACTCACATGCTACCTTTAACCAATTTTGAAGATCTGTAATTCCCATAGATTTAATACATGATACATCCAGTTCCTGCAGCCAACTTTACCCTTTAACCCTCGTAATCCCACAGATAAGATTTTGTGTTGCTATTGGCATATGGCAGTCACTGCTTGATACTGAGGGGGTTAATTTAATTGTTGCTGTTTTCTTCCTATCAGGTTTTTGTTACAGATATCGACAAGACAAAGATTGTCTCATGAAGGAAGGCAATCCCTTTGGTCCATTTTGGAACAATTTCAAGATAGACTTTGACGAGTATCGGGAGTACGCACCGGAGTCCTACAACACTCACATGATGGGCATTAAAGAAAACTGGGATAGAAGGTATGTATTTGCTTTGGTCTATTCGTTATTGCAACCTATGAACTTATTGTCACATATAGACACTAGTAGTTAAAATGTGTAGGTATTTCGTCTGTAAGTGACGTAATAAAGCTCAATAAATTGAGCATTGTGATATGTAATTTTGTCAAAATTTAGCTATAATGTTGATAAATAGGTTTATAATCATGTAAGAATGTATATTTTGGTTCTGAAGTAGCCAAACATGTCAAATATATTTAAGGCATCCCTTATATTAAAAATAAGACATAATTTTTGTTTTACAGTTAAATCTCTAACCTGGGTTTTTGTGTTACATCTTTATTTCATTGTTATATATTATGCAATTTTGATAAATAAAGATGAAGAAGTATATTATGTTTTACCATAGTTATTTATACCATGTTATACCACAGTTATTCATTCATTTGGTAACAATATCATACACATGTACAATTGAATCAAATCATATTTGAAAATATATATATATTGTTCGTGATTAATCTCCTCAACACACTGCCTGTAAAGATGGAAGGCAAACTTAACCCATTGGATACTAAGAACAAGATATCTCGAGCTGTGGTCTAGGGAGAATTTAATATTGTGTCATATTGAAATCAAATCATCTCTAATGGGTTAATCACCAAAACCAAGCAGATTCTGCCTTCCAATCTGGCAATTTCTCAAGGTGAGAAATAATACAGTATATATTTTTATGACCTGGGCACCAGAAGGGAAAAGGAAAAGGGGCAGGCCCAAAACAATGAGGCGACGAACTGTAGAAAAAGAAAAGAACCTGGCTGGATGGAGGTCAGGTCAGAATGGAGACGTTCGGTGGAGGCCCTATGTGCCACTAGGCATCTGGAGGGTAGGTAACAGGTAGGTATATATTTTTATAAAGTACAGTTTTCCTTTGAATATATCACCTTCATACTGACACTGTGTCCCATGTCTTCTCTCCAAGATTCCCAGCCTCAGAGTACCCCGTCCTGGCCTTTTCAGGGGCTCCAGCTGCCTTCCCCGTCAGCAGGGAGAACAGGGATCTACATCGCTACCTCCGCTGGTCAGATGGTATCAACGATGCAGCAGATAAATTTATTCAAGAGAATCTTCCAGATGGACCCTTTGTTGGGATTCACTTACGTCATGGTTCTGATTGGGTAAGATAGAGGTTTTTGCAATTAATTTTCCATTTGCCACATAAAACAATGATTATCATAAAATATGTTGTGCTGAAGTATTAGAAAAGAAGAGTTAAAGAGAAAGAGAGACATGGATATAGTTTGGACACCACATCAAGCTTTATATTTTTTTTTACTGACACATCATAGAACCAAATGTATGTGTTCCTCCAATTCTTCCTAAAGGCATGGCCAGTATAATACATAAGGTAATGTACCTAGAGTAAGTCATGATTCATACCGGGTAAGCCATATTTTTGAATTTACAGAAGTTTTGATGAAATGTTAAACTTTCTATCCCAAATTAAAGGCACAGGCTAACATTCTGGAGCTTCAAATTAAAAAAATTGTCAAACTTTGATATCTGAGCTACATAGTAGTATTTGAATGGACAAATAAACAACCTAGAATACAAAACTTTGGAAATTTATGCTGCCACTGGTAAGATATGAATGAATAAACAATCAGTGCTCGGGCTGTGTACAAAATAGCCTAGATCTACACACAGTAAGTCTGAGGGAGGAAATGGGCAGGTGAATCCGGTTAACTTAAGATTTTCACTTTTTTATAGCACTAAATAATCATTTTGAAATACATTTTTTTTCAGGGCTTCATTTTTAGACCTTATCAAAGACACTTGGAGCATAGAGGTTTATGTAGCTCACATTTTTATGAACTGTGGTGATGTTAGCCTGTGTCTTTAATCAACATAATGGATTACATTAATGCAAGTTTGCCTGGTACCCAACTGCATTCAATCATCTGTTAATAATAAATAATTAACATTTGACTTCTTTCTAGAGTTGTCAGCAAAAGGACTTAAAATCATGTGTCCAATCTTAGGTCGCAATTATGGCAGTCAGTTGGCCTCAGGGAAGGTCAAACTGGGTTTAAAAGCTAAAGCACTTATAGTGCAACAGAATCTCAAAACGAGATGACAATCATTTATGGCCAGAAGTCTTGGACATGCCCTTTTGATGTGTCTGACATGCCAAGCCCAAATGGACCTTAGTCTGACCAGCAAAGGTCCTATTCTTCTCTTTGTAACAAATTTATTGTCCAGCTTTAGATCTGACCTCCTAAGCTGCCAGGCAGACATTATCTAAACATTGGGTTTGTTGAACTCTACACCCGCGGTCAAGCATAAAGTGCCTCGATATATATTTTGTTGTATGTTGCGGGGCCTAGTAAAAATGTACTTATTTTTCAAACAAAAAGAAATTGAGCAGTATAACAGAGAAGAATTTAGTTTGGGGGAAATTTGCTGAAAGGTAATAAAACCATACAAATATATTATAAAAGATAATGCCACACAGGTAAAGCATGACCTTGTGTATAGAATTCTCCATAGTTTGGTCAAATTTGCTGACCTGTCGTGGGTAAGTAGTTCTGTTGTTAAAAGTGTATCTAAATATTAAGTGAGTCATGCAAGAAAATCACAAGTAGATTGAACAGTATGTTTTTTATTCTTTCCTGTAAAATTGATCCAGTGTGTTTTTGATATGTCACATATCATTGTTCGGCAAGTAAAAGGGCAGTATGGCACTGTGTTACACAGTGCCATACTGCCCTTTATTTGCTGAACGACGATATCACAATAAGTATATTCTAATGAACTTTTACAAAATTTTGTTATTTATTGTGACCTGCATCAAGCCATTTGGGACACTTCCTAACAATGTGATCAGACTTTCTTCAGAAAATTACTGTAAAATTCTTTAAAAATAGCAAGTGGACTATGCCAACATGTATCGATGTGTATGATTCTCCATTACAAACAGGTTTGACTATATGTGACCTGTCACCACGATACCCTGATATAGTTGCACATCTATAAAACTGAAACATAGACAGGAAAATATTTTGGGTGAGTAATATAAATATTCCAAATTTGCAACATATGAAGGTCCTAAAACGTTTTAGTTTTGACTACATTTTACTTTCACATATTTTTATCATAATTATTATATTTGGCACTTTCCTCACCTTTGGGTTGTGCGACTTTATCAGGGTATCGTGGTGACGGGTCACATATATGGTCATAACTAAAACTTTGAAAGAAAGACAGTTAAAAATAAAATGGTGAGAATTGGGGGATCTTACAATCACATTTGTTATTGTATTACACAATGTTTTTGCAGGTGAATGCATGTAAGCATGTAGGAAGTAGTAAGCAACTCTTTGCCTCACCCCAGTGCCTGGGATATAACAACGAATTTGGCGAGTTGACCTCCGACCTCTGCCTGCCTCCTGTGAAACTCGTCAAAAAGCAAGTCAAGCAAGTTGTGAAGAAGACGAAGGCTAAAGCTGTATTTGTTGCCACGGATTCCGACCCATTAATTGACGAATTACAAAAACATTTAACATCCAAGGTAAATAATTGGTCTAAAAAAAATTGTGATTTAGGACTTATTTCTATTTTTAACCAAGTTGCGTGCATCTATCGTGGTCAAGGACCTACATACACATTGACATGCATCACTCTTGTATTGATGCTTCTTTGTATTTCAATGTTGCATCAATCCAGGGGCGTTGATCCGTGTTTCAGATTGGGGGGGGGGGCAAAAGTGAAAAAAAGTCAATTTTTTTTTGGCAAATTGCAATAAAAATGACAATTTCGTATATTTGATGGTATTTTTATGCCAAGTTTAATGGATTAATCGTGCTTTCCAATGTTTTTTAAACATATCCTATCTATTTCATATTAATGAATTTTTCAAGTTGTCAAAATTATTAAAGGGGGGGGGGCAATTGCCCCCCCCCCCAATATTTTTATGGGGGGGGCAATCGCCCGATTGCCCCCCCCCCCCCACCCAGCCCCAGGATCGACCGCCTCTGGGGACATATGATATCAACGATATCATGTGCATGTTTTCTCCTCTTTGATCCAATGACAACAGGCTTGGCGATTATGATGGCGATTTAAAAAATTGCCAATCCTAAATGACAACTGTCCCCAAATAACAAAGAAAATAGAAAAGAGGGTTTTGATGAACATAATGTTCTGTGCACAGAAGATGACAAAAGATATATATTTCTAGAAATGGATATGCAGTTAAAGAACATGTTGCAGGGGAAAACAGTAGTAATGACAACTTTTCTGTTTGAAAGTGAAATGAAATCGTTTCTTCATTTCATCCTAAAACTCAATTTAACGTACAATTCTTTGATTAGCCATACAAAGGAGGAATGCTTTCTTCACTGTCAGTTATAGGCTACCTGAACTCCTAAATTGGATTAGGACGTAACCTTGTTTGTGTGTATTTGCGTGTGAGCAAAAATTTCAAAGGTATTAACAGGTCCAGCTTACACTGTTAAATGTATTTATTAATCACACTACTGAATTGTATTGAATTGAATTGAATTGAATTGAATTTATTATCCATTAAAATGGAAATTTGTTGTTCACTAGCATTACAAATTACATGACATGATGACAATGCAAAATACAATCAGGATTACATACAAAATGCTTGGTTACATAAATTGAATAAAGATATATGCATATGTGTTAATTTATAGATTAATTTTCATTAAGATAATTATTATTTATTATGTATTTACTTGTTTCTTGTTATTCATTCATTTAGTTAGCTATTTATTTACATATATTCACCTAACTGTACTTACAAGTATCAATTATTACATTGTACAAATCTCATTAAATTTATTTGCAAATTTACTGATCAGTAACTGTCCATACATTCATTTAAATAGTTTGCTATCTATTCGCATCACATAACTTACACTTACCTCTGCCATTTAATACATTGTGTACATTGCATTTTATTGCTTATCCCCTTTTCTCACTCTGGTTATTTTAAACAGATCAAAGTTGTTCAGAGGAAGCCAGCTGAGCCACACATAGATCTTGCTATTCTCGCCAAATCAACTCATTATATCGGAAACTGTATTTCATCGTTTTCAGCATTTGCAAAAAGGGAGAGAGACGTAGCGGGAAAGCCTTCATCTTTCTGGGCGTTTGAAGATGATCGTAATAAGACAACGAAGAAGAAACAAAAGTCACGGGATGACGAATTATGATCGAGATGTTGAACCAGCCCTACTTGTCTTTCAGACATTTTTGAAATATTTTCTTACCTGGTAGTGGTAGTAGTTTAGCAGTGGGTGGTTGCACTTTGCCATGCAACAGCCTGCTTTGCTTTTCCAAATTTTTACATTGACATTATGTAACCCACTATGTCTCATGGGGTAAGCTGTCACAATGTGCAAAATTTAGCTAGAGGCGTCTGAAGTTGGACAATCATGCAAAATCTCCAAAAATTGTCAAAAATTGAAAAAAAAAGCGTTAATTTTCATTGCTTGATGTGTATATCTTGCATAATTTAATGATTGGAAAGATAAAATGAATGAGGAAATTTTCACAATGTTTAGAAAAGTGTTTTTAGTAGTTTTTACAGGAAGTTATAAAAACATGTCAAAATTCATATGTTAATTTCTTGAGATCTATGAAATGAGAAATTCTATTTTGTTATGATATAATAATAACTCAGCAACACCCATGTAAAATTTTAGTCAGAAGTCCATTCCTGTAAAGGTTCTTAGTGTGAATGAGACTGCTTTACTGAATTTGCTGATAAGCATGGGTGATTTTTATATCTGGTTTTCTCAAAAATACAACTCAGACCCCCAAACCTTGAGCTATGTTTAATCATCATACTTTGAAAGAAAATGTAGTATCTACAATAATTTAGTATGATGATAAAACAAAGAATTTAGGCTTTTTATTTATGTAAATATCTCATTAAAACAAATCTCCCCAATATGTATAATTGGTCACATGTGGAAACATTCATCCAAACATTCAAGAAAGTAGCTAAGTTCACATGGACCACACTTATCTTGTAGTTAACACATTGCCAACTTCAAGACTAAGGGAGTCCCAGCGGAGTTAAACTGTAGTTAAGTCCAATATAAACAACCTTGTAGTTAACTAACTTCAAGTAAACATGCTCCTAACCACAACATTTCTTGTGGTGAAGTTGTGATAACCCAGTACTGGTTAAAAGGAATGAGTCCCACAACTCGTCAAAGTTACCAACACTGTAAATGCTCCCATCAATGAGCCCATGGTTAAGCTTATCCTTGCCAGCTCTGAATGAATTCTGGTAAATGCAGTTACACATTAACAAAAATATTGGACCAAAGTGTACTTATAGCTTTAACTTGCATGTTTTTTTTATATCAAAATGTGTATAAAATATTCAGAGATTTACTGACTGAATTGCAGTTTAATAAGATTATAATTCGGACTTTAATGTGACAACAAGTGTACTGCTGGTTATAAAATATCAGGATAAGGAGAACTGTGTCATCTCGTGATATAATTGTAAATTGGGGTTACTTGGACATGCCCCCTAAAAATGTTTGGTTATGCACAATCATCTAACAATTCAGTTTCTAAAAATATACACAAATATCTTTTAGAAATTGAACGTTTGAATGAGAGTACTCATTGGAACATCTTTCGTAAATATGTCCACCCTGATAAACGGTATGTGCAACATGGAAAATTTACTTGATAACATAACAGTACATTACATTTTTACAAAATTTGAATCAACATATGCTCAAAATTCTATTGGAAAAAATTGCGACATTGCGGTAGCTGCACCGGTGGTGGCGGTCGTGGGCCTGGGGGTGGTCCTGGTGGAGGTTTTGACTGTAATATGACAACAAATGTACTGTTGGTTATAAAATATCAGGATAAGGATCTATTGGAAGCTGGGTTCAGGAGGTGCTGTCTGAATCGTGAGGGTTGCCCCGGGTGTGGCGACATTCGCTGAGCGATGGATCGAGGTTCCAGTGCGTGTCATTGGGGGGGTTGCAAATTACTGTGATCCTGAGAAGTTCGACAGAATCCAGTTCCCCGACAACCCACGCTGGATAGTCTTGGTGGAGGTACATCCCCCCAAAATGAACTGGGCCGGTAAACGGGAGATGTACTCCCTGGACCAGTTGATGACGGATCCGTGGACCAGTTGATGACGGATCTGTGGGTCGTCACTTTAAGCGAGGTAGGACTCGATCGCTCCGTCGGGGATGCAAAATGGGCGCAGCAGTCGCGGTTCCTGGAGTTCCTTACCTAGTGGTATAGTGCCGGGCAAGTGCTCATGGTCCACCTGCACGGCTCGGGTCAGGATCTGTGTGGTCTGCAGTTACACCAGGAGTGCCTGAATATCCCAAGGCTGGTGTGCCCTATTGACCAGTGGGTTCACCTGCATTGCTTCCGCGGACATACGGAGCAGGTTGAGAGTTGGAGATCTTAGTTTCCGAAGACCTGCTTCGGATTGTCCGCGGCGGTGTTGAGCTTCACCCGGCCGAGCAGGATGCGGTGAAGGCGATTCTCCTTAGCATGCTCCTACTGGAGTCAGATGCCCTCTACTTTCCCATGGGGCAAAGGACTCCTGTTGGTACTTCCACGTTCCTCGGGGAGGTGGCGGCCATCACTTTTAACATTTGTGGGGGATCGGTTCCACTGCTCCTGTGGGTACCTACCCGCAACACCCTACGATTGTACGCATGTGAAGACTAGGCTGCTCCGCCATATGCGATATCCCATGCGTGGACCATATTTTAGGCATTTTTTGCATATGTTATCACTAGTATTTTCCCGTATTAGGGGAACAAACTTAAGGGTATTTTTAAAGGTGGTCTTTCCCCAGCTGTTTTGAGGTAACCCCGTATTTGTTATAATTGGATATGACAATGGGTGATTGGATTTTGATGTAAATTGGGTCAAGTATGAAGTACCAATGAATGGATTAGATTTTGGAGTTGAAAGGTCAAAGGTCATGAGGCTTCATACATGACTGTTTTGGGCTCGTGACCACAAGAACTCAAGAATGGCTTATCAGATTTGAATGTAACTTGGTACAAGTATGTAGTATTCATGAGACACCAATGAGCTGATTAGATTTCATAATTGAAAGGTCATAGGTCGCAAGGCTTATACATGTCTGATTTGGGCTTGTCACCATGGTGACTTTAGGCTTTTCAATTCATATCAAATTGGATGGGAGTACAGACTGCGGAGGCATACATACCCATTGACTGCGTGCATTCAAATTGCTCCAGTTTATTTTTGTATTAAGTCGGTATTATAAACTCTCTTCTAAATTAGATCTGCTTGGTGAGTATGTTTTATTATGCATTCTTTTGAAATTCAGTGCTGTAAGATTTTTCAGTAGGTTGGTACATTTTTTA
Source organism: Eucidaris tribuloides (assembly GCA_001188425.1). NCBI lineage: Eukaryota > Metazoa > Echinodermata > Echinoidea > Cidaroida > Cidaridae > Eucidaris > Eucidaris tribuloides. Next base: position 25,518 of record JZLH01S0003560.1, read on the forward strand.
TTTGGGTTAGCTGTATGAACAAAGAATTATTGCATCATCAGTCTTCTCACTTTTACTTTTTTTTAAACAAATATTTGCAAAATATGTGTAAAAAATAAATTACTGTTTTATGTCCTATTCTGTGGAATTGTGAAGAAAAACTCAGGCGACTCAGTACTATAAATAATCTTTCAAATGAGTGATGCTTTTTCTTTCTTTGAAATCAAAGACTTTAATAAATAAAGAATTGCTTTTTGTATAATTGCTTTCACAAATACAGCAGTGCATAGTTAATGAAAAAATAGATTAGATATTCCATCAACTTTAACTTTGTGTAAAGAGGTAAAGGGAAGTTGCAGAATTTACATTGAATGGAGTTTATATCCATGTGGAAAGTAGTCTTGAACTTGAAGGGGGAGGCATTGTGACCTCTTGAGAGAGAATCATGGTTTAAGTCTAGTCATGGTGTTTGTGTCTTTGTGTAAGTTATTTCATTCCTTTCCCTTGTACGTTGCTATCACCTCGGATAGGACGGGAGGTTCCAAGTTGAGATTCAAACACCTCAGCCTAAAAAAAATAATGAAATCCCACCACACTTCATTGAAAAGAGAGGGTATGAACCCGATGTGGTGGCCACCTAATTACTCACATTCTAGTAATGTTGTTATTCATATACTTGTGACTTTATACCTATGTATTCACTGCAAATAACTGTAAATCAGCCTGTATTGTAGCTGTATGGATGGGCTTTCTTTGGTGGTTTTTCACCCCAAAAATGAAATGAAATGAAAAATGAATGAATGAATGAATGAATTAGAAGAGTATGATTGATTGATTTTATTTGGTTAATTCCACCATGTATTGTCCAAAAGAATTGTAAAGGGCTTGTTTATAATTGCAATAAGGTACATTAAGGTACTTGAAATGAAATGTTGCACCCAGGGACACAACTTAGCTGTGACTTAGACTTAAGGGAGGAGCCAGCAACTAACAGGCATAAGTTAAGAAAAAATGACATTGTGAGTATAGTGAGAATTATAGTACATGGTGATAAAGACAGTCTAAATAAGGGGTACTGTGTGATACTCATCCTCAGCAAGGCCCTGTAAATTAGTTAATTTGTGTTTATTTTACGTCTTTGCAAGTTTTACCCCAGGACAAAACTTGCAGAAACAGCTATAGGGGGAGAAGCTTATCGATTCAAACAGTGCATACACTACCACGGCGCGACTAACACACGTCGGGTGGCATGCATCAGTCACGCATGGTCAGCTGCAGACCTGTGCACAGGCGATCTGATTGGTTGGCAAGAACTAAAATCTTTTCTTCACTTATGCCTGTTAGTTGCTGGCTCCTTCTCCCTTTAAACCAAAGATATCTCATATGGTAGCCACAGTCTCATCGACTAAGGTCGTGATCACATTACACATAATGTGGGTTCGTACTTACCCGGATGTTAGAATGACCCGGAAGTGAAGCGCTGTTACCACGGAAACAAATTGAAAGTCGGCATATCCAAGATGGACGACACTGTATTTGCCGCTGTGTCGTATTTGCACACTGTATTTCGCCGTAGAAATCGCGTTCGCCAATCTCGTGCAAAATTTAGATTGTGACAAATGTATGCAATATATGATTCTTTCATTGCCATCTATCAAAGGCAAATGCTACTCCGCATGATTGTTACAGCGGGACTGATTTTTGCGGCGACGATACCAACCGAGAGGATTTCCCGCGGTACGTGTCAGAGGGCGTTTCACTTCCGGTATATGTGGAGTCAATCCAGATCGACTCCACATAGTTGCCGTTCAACATTACGAAATCTTAAGCTCACCTCTAGGGTCGAAACTACTCGAATCAGCGTAGTTTCATCCACATCGATGGAATGTGAGTCGATGTAGGGAGTCGAAACACTTGTTTGTGTTCACGATCAGTGGGGGAAAGTTGGTTTCGCCTAGGGGTCGACTCCATGTCCCTACACAAATGTGCCTAGTTTGATCACGACCTAAGCCAGCAAGCAGCCTTGAATTGAACCCACTGAGCTACTGAAACAGGGAGCTACCATAGTGTGCCTTAACTCTATGGAATTAAAATCTCCGGACGACAACGGGTTAAATTATGCCACGATAGAAATTATATTCTGTATTTAGTTACACAAATTTGCGTCTGATGACAGAAGCTTTCTGAGAATATTTCTTTGATGCAGGAAGTAAATAATGTGATATTTGACCATTCTTTCAAGGGGACACAGCTAGAATACACAATTATTGTATCATTTTCAACCAAACTGAGGACTTCTTCAAATAATGCTCTTCCCATTGATATGCTTGTAAGACATTATTGTGATATTTGGGAATATATTTATATATCAAGCCTACTTGCATTTCTCGCTTTTATTTCTTGCATTTTATATGGAGTATTTGAAATATTTTTGTATATTAAAATGGGTATATGGCCACATACAAAATGTATGTAATTGAAAATATGGCAATAAAGCTAGATGCAAAAATATTTGACTGATTGTTTGATTAATTTCTGTGTTTATTATTGTAACACGACCAGATTGTGATTCTACACAGACAAAATAAGACAGAATCACTGAAATTAGACATATTTTGGTAAAATACTTTTTCCATTTTAAAATGTTGTGTGGTCTGCATGTACATTTGTAATAGTAATTATATATCATTGAGATTTAGAATAATGGTAGATAAATTTGCAAAATGTGTTACTGGCAGAATAGGAAACTGCCCGTGGTCATTTATATTTTTCCAACATAAAAGAGGTAGTAGCGGTTTTAGTGGTAGTGGTGTTGGTTTAGTAATAATGGTAGTGGTGGTGGTGGTTGTGGTTTGAATGTGATGGTAGTGAAGTTTGTGGGACTAAAAATAGCGTAGACTTTTCCGAGGTTCCAATTTATTTGACATCAAAATGTGCTGGACACATTCAGTGATATACACTCAGCAAAAAAAGAAAGTAAACACTTTTTCAAGTTCACATTTGTAATATATAACTTTAATAAAAACAAAGAGCGAGAGAGAGAGAGGGAGAGAGAAAGAGAAGCTTCTCTACAGCCTTCAACTTTAGAAATTGTTTGAATGTCTGACATGTAACCACCCTTGTGGCATAAGCCCCCAAAGGCCCTCGTAGAACCGCGCCTGGTTTTATTCTTTCTGCAAGAGACTGGGGTGGGAGGTCCGAGAGTGCAATCTTGCAATGTATAGGTTAATGTAGTCTCTTCATGTGCCGTAGGAGGTGACCGGGAAGAGGAAGACGTAATTAAATAGATATAGATAGCATGGCGCGGCGGCGAACCGTGGGGGTGGGTGGGCGCACTTGCCCCCCCCCCCCCCCAAACCAAAAAAAAATGTTTTGCTCCGATAGGAAAAACATGCCCCTGTTTTTCAAATGAAATGTGCCCGTTTTGAAAAAGGCACACTTTTTTAATCTATGCGTTTTCGTTTCTGAAGGTGATTCTCTTTTGTTATTCATTATATTTTATGCTATATTTTTTTCTTTTTCTATTCATTTTCTTCCTTTTTTGCCCTTGACTGGGCATGTTTACAGTACAAAAAAGACAAAATTGGGTAAATTGTGTTCAACGGACATTTTGTGCGTAAAAAGGGCATTTGGCATCTCATCTTAATGTTCTCATGGGGGAGCAAAATTAGGCCCTCCTACTGTTTGGCCCACTTCCCCTCCCCCATTTCACCGTAAGAGTAAGACAAATAGTGACATTTTTTCTAAGTTAATACGCCTTCTTTTGGTTTGTAGGCCCCTACTCATGCTAAGTTAAGTGATATTTTTTTTTAAATAAACGCACTTTCGTCACTGAAGGTGATTTTTTTTCTTTTTGTTATTGTTTTTATATTCTATGTATTTTTGCCCTTGCCGGGGTACGTCATAAAAAGAAAACTTTGTTCAACGAAGAGGCAAATTATGAACCTAAAGGGGGCATTGGCCTCTAACTTTAGTGCCCTCGGGGTGGCAAAATCGGGCCCTCTCCATCTTTTATCTTTGTAACTTTTTATGTGTTTTTCAAGCGATGAAACGTGTCCTTCGTATATCCCACGGTTGCCTTTTATTCTCTTCAACAAAGAAATTCACTTATTGGGGAAGAATGCCCCCTTTTTTGGCGTCGATCCTGGGGTGGCAAGGGGGCAGTCGCCACCCCAATGAAAATATTGGGGGGGAAACATCGATTTGCCCCCCCCCCCCCCAATAATTTTGACAACTTGAACAATTCATGAAACGTAATGCAAGGAAATGTCTAAAAGTAGTGCAATACACAACAAAACCATTAAATTTATAGAATATACTATATTCAATTTTCATTTTTTTCGGCGCGCTTCGCGCGCAAAGTTCTATACTACACTTTGGCGCGCGGAGTGCGTCGAACATTTTTGAAATTTTTCTTACTTTTTCATCCTAATCCAAAAAATGGATCGACGCCCCTGTTTTACAATATACAGTGTGACTGCATAATCATTAAGTATATTTAGATGCGCTATATCGTGTAGATAGGGTACTGTAGCGTTGTAATTAGCCCCAGAATAGACCACAAAGCGAATTTTACAACTTGAAATTTCCAAATTTTCCCAAACCGCTCGCTCGCTACGCTCGCTCGCGGAGTAGATATATATTTATTTCATGCTTTAATAATAAATCCCCTTCAAAAAGATTTTGTTACACTCTAAAATAATCTGAGTTGTAATTAACGCCAGAATAGACCACAAAGCGAATTTTACAACTTAAAATTTCCAATTTTTCCAAACCGCTCGTTCGCGGAGTAGATATATATTTCATGTTTTCATAATCAGCAATGCCCTTCAAAAAAGTTTGGCTCAAGCTACATATTACCGCAGAAAATTAGCTACTTCAATCGAAAACGTAATCTGATGGTGAAAATATGTGCGTGCTCCCAATGTCCCTTTTGACACACAAGTGCCCTTTTTTGGCTTTGCCCCCCCCCCCAAACGAAAATACGTTCCGCCGCCCCTGATAGATAGGTGCATAAAAAAACTAGATCAGTCAAACTGCTCTAGTTTTCCATTAACCTGGAATGTTCTCTATATTCCTTAAATACGCTCGTGTATTATACAGGTAATCTGAAACATAGTAAAATACTATTATTATCGGTCTTGTTATGATGCATTGTAGTTGTTTATTGTTTAAATCATTTAAAAGGTAGCTTGTTGTACTCACACATAATACATTTCTTATTTGTTTGGTGTGAGGATGTTTACAAATTGTTAACTAGTTCTATGATACGTCTCGTAGATAAGCGCGGAATGTTTATGGCAAGTCAATTACATGATAATCATCAAAATATTTATTTGAAAAAAAAACTGGCTGGAATTCAACCATGTAACTGTGACTGGCCTTGACATTGTGGCGCTTTTGACTGGGTGCGGTTACAACAATGACATAAGTTTGGCATCTTATTAAGATTACCGTTCATTATTCCATACTTATTGATTCAAACAAAACAAGATGCATATAATTTATATCGAGAAATGTTGTTCTGCTGCGTTACAAAGAGGTGTTTTAAGTTTTAAAGTAATTTATCAACCAAAGTTTGACAGAAAACGAAATGTGTGCATTTAATTCCATAAAATAAATAAAACTTTCAATAAATTGTGTATAATTCATAGTTTACTTGTTATAATATATATAACACCAAACCGCAGCACAGGGTACAGGGCACCATATTATTCAAAACGCCACGGTATTATTCAGCACTTCAGAGCTGGAAAATGCATACTTTATTATTATATATTATTATATTTTTTTTGCATTCTTATATTAAAGTAAATTGATTTTTCTAGTTTAATTCAAACAAGAATACAAATATTGCACATATACAAAAATGAGAGTCCTGTTTATACATACGCAATATTTGTGTACAATAAAAGCGGAAAATCAATTTACTTAGATTATAGTGAAAACCCTGAATTAAGGACACATTTAAACATATAAGAGTATGATGAGCAAGAGATAGTTTTACATGGCTTAAAAACAGTGGACGACGTCGGAATCACGTTACCTGTAGTACAAACTTCAAGATTTTTATTTATTTGTGTATTTATTTATTCATTCATTTTTTATTTATTTATTTATTTATTTATTTATTTATTTATTTATTTATTTATTTATTTATTTATTTATTTATTTATTTATTTATTTATTTATTTATTTTTTATTTATTTATTCATTTATTGCTACTGCGAACTTTCCTGTAACGGGAACGGTATAATCCCTTCACGAATGACGACAGCCCAGCAGTACCTGTTGAAACCACAATAAAGATTACACACACACTTCGTACAGTACTATAGAACCACAGGATCTATCCACATATTTTACCCGTACTCCAGATAAGTTTGTCTTTACAAGAACGCGGAAACTCTTAATAATGATCTCAGTCAGATAATGCAGGAGTCATCCTTGTGGATAATGTACGCCAAGATAGCAGATAGTCACGTACGAGAATGTCAATCCAAATTCGTTCTTAACGAAAATGCACCAGTTGTTGTACAACATTGAGCTGTCAAGGATTCGTAGGATCCTTTCCATAGAATTATGGATAATGAGTCAGGGAAACTGAGACGATTCAGAAGGGGAACAACCAATCAAATCGGCAGAACAACTTCGTAGATGTCTATTGTTTTTAAACCAACGAATTTGCTAACTTAAATTGGAACATGATGATTATGATAAAATGAATGATGATGAGATGAGGAGGATGAGATGATGATGATGATGATGATGATGATGATGATGATGATGATGATGATGATGATAAAAGTAACTACGAGAGGGAGGCCTTGCCCCCCCCCCCCAATCGAAACGCAAAAGAAGAAGAAGTA
>JZLH01S0003560.1:36875-44375 GCA_001188425.1 Eucidaris tribuloides
CATACCAGCCCGCATACCAGACAAACCGCGATGACAATGGAGATGTAGCTAGCATCGTCTTCTTTATGAAAGCCTGGAATGCCCTCGCTTTCATAAAGAAATAAAAATTAATGACATTTTGCCAATAATGGTGAAGAAATTAGCGATTATAATCGTAGCATTCTTTCTGGGCCACCCTGTATAATACCATATAGATAAATCCCACCAAGGCAATATATCGATGTAAGCGAAATAACTTTATAGGCCTACATTAATAACTGAGAAAGAGATTTTTTTTTTCGTGACCTTCTCAATTACTGATCAACCTAGAGACGAAAAGTGTTTTTTTTATATTCAGTCGTCTTTATTCAATTTCATGAAAAATTCACAATATTCACGAAAATGATGTGCATAGTATTTACTCAGGACGAGCAGTTTTGATATCGTGTTTATTACAGGGTATAGACAAAATAGTGCATAGCATATTAGCATTACAAGTAAACATAACAAAAACAAATAACTGAAACAAAATTCAAAATGTTTACAAAAAACCAACAATGAGTACAAGTAGTCACATAGCTCAAATACTACAAATCCAAACATAATATCAAATGATCTGCACCAAATTTTAGAACTACATTATATATTATATTATATTGTATATGTATATTTATATTATAAACATGATTATAATTATAATTATATCAATTGTTGTAATCGTCCAACGAGACGTAGAGTTAATTAAGTTACCGGTTTCGCATTATTTGTCAAACTGGATATGATTCAAACCAAATGAACAAACACAGTCATTGCCTATAACTATTCTGTGTGTGTTTGTGTGTGTTTGTGTGCGCGCGCGCGCGTGTGTGTGTGTGTGTGTGTGTGTGTGTGTGTGTGTGTGTGTGTGTGTGTGTGTGTGTGTGTGTGTGTGTGTGTGTGTGTGTGTGTGTGTGTGTGTGTGTGTGTGTGTGTGTGTGTGTGTGTGTGTGTGTGTGTGTATGTGTGTGTGTGTGTGCGTGTGTTTATGTGTGTGTACCAAATTCAAGGGGTTAAAGAAATTGTACAGTTTTTAAAGAATTGATAAATATCCTACAAAATCCACAGGCATAATCAGTGTGAGACAAATTAAGGAAAGGGAATTGTTGTTGAATATGTATCATATACGGAGAAGAGGGTTCACATTCTGTCGAGGGAACATGGAATATTCTAGAGATCGGGTGACAATGACGAGGATGGTAATCTATGTTGTGTGATTAGGACACGACCGTGAAGATGACACATGTATTTTGGAACTAGATAAGTTGTTTACATCGACAGCCAGCACACTTGGCAGTGAATAAGTTTTATAAATATTTAAATAATTATCAAGGTGGTGGGTAATTATTAGCGTAGGGTATTATTTCAAACATCATAGTTCTACCACCGTCATTTTTGATCTGGCTACTGACATTGAATGTTGCACTGATTTGGCCGATTTGACTGTCGATTTGGCCGGTGCAACTTATTGCTTGTACTGCTTGGTCATCGCCATTAACATTATCGCCTCACCGTCATCTTGCTATCGCCACCGCCACCGCCGCCACCACCACCACCACCACCATCACCGCCGCCGTCACCACCGCTACACATTCACCACTTCATTGTCGCCAAAAGTCACCGCATCGCCATCGCCGCCGTCCTGCCACAGTAATTACCAATTATAACATCTATAACATGAGGAAAAGTACCAAATCATGGTTTCTTGCAATTAGTTTCATTTGACATCTAAAGTAGATATTTTCGTTATTTAGGAACGGTGGACAGATTCGTCAATATAAAAACTTTAATTAGTTGTGTTAAATTGCAGCTGTTGTAGTTATTAAGTATCTTTTTCCCCTATCCGATGATGAGAATACTAAATGCACACACAAAATTTTGTAACTTGCATTTTGACCTCAGTCCGAATAGATATACCTGTAGGCCTATATCAGAAATCATCGAAAATAGATATCTTCCATTCATGCTGACCACTGACCTATAAAGAATTCGACCCAATGGTCCGACTCTTTTATTTAACGTTGGTATTGGTAAATCTATATGCCGTTTGAGACAATAATGAAATAATGTTGCGATTTATTGCGATCACATCGACCGAATAACGCGATTTGCAACATTATCCAAAGCATCCAGATCTCGTATGAATAATGTTGGATGGAGGAAAATTAATCCCCAGACTTTTTACAAACATGTCGCCTGCAAATATAATGCCGACCGTAGCAATGTCTTTTCTTTTAATGATTACATGTATCACACACACAAATTTGCATTTTACTTCTGGACAGTCTGTTAACGGACAAAGCTTTCGTTTCACCTCAAAGCTGCTCCGAACCACTGGAGTGGTGTTTTTTTATATGTGACCACTGATTTGGAAAGCGAATAATGGTTGTATTTGTCGTACGGGACTGACAGGTCACGTCTCAGCGAACCAATGGAAACCCATCATTTCGATGAAGTCATCAATGCCTTTTTATTGTACACCACGATTTTAGCAATTCGTAATGTTAACGGTGGATCCGTAGTGTACGTGCATGCAGCTAAGTAAAAGCAGCAGAGGGTCTTCACGGGCGATAACGCAGCTCGTGTCGTACATGCATGGGACTACGCAGAATCGTCACCCCGAATGAAGGCAGACTTGGACTTTGTATCCATTCCGTAAGAGGATACCGTTCCAAGTCTGAAGGTATCTTGCTATCACTTACCAGCCGTGGAGTCACTGGTTACCCATCGTCTAATCAGCTCAGTAGGCGGGGACGAACCTCCGAAAGTTCTTGGATCGCCTGTCGCATTTGATATCGGGTTACACGGATTGGCGGCACAATTTTGTTCGCTGTCTGCAGCAGATAGCTCAGGTCGGGCGACATCGTGAAGCAGGCCGCTCGCACCAAAAGGTGTTCTCTTCGACCAAAAATTCGGCACCCAATTTTTAGATATTTCATGTACGGTTCGTCACCATTTCTGTCAGACAACATTCAGTAATCTAACCAATATGGGGAATCCAGAAGAAGCGGCCACAAATGGAAGTAGCGTTGTAGCTAAGGTAAGCATGATTATTTCAATCCAGTAAGCTTACAAAATATGCCATGTATATTGCGGTATTTATTCTTCCTGATCAGCCGATACATATTCCAATTTAATGGCATATGAGTCTTTTTGCCCTGCTACCACAAAATTCAGGCCTTTCTGATCAGCTGATTAATATGCTGATTAGAAATACAGACTTCGCTGTCATTAAGATGTATTAAGTGGTCAAAGTGGATATGTAATAATATTATTTTTGATTTGAATTAGATTCGTTGTACCACATCTAGCCGTTGCATAATATGGCGCTCATTGCACTACTGTGCTATTCACATTTCGAGATTCCGCAGTCCACATTCATAATCCATAATTATACACGTCGTATGGAATATAGGCCTATTCAAACACGTATATTCTAAATATAAGTATGTACGTATATACATGTACTGTGTATTAAATGCTATCTGTTAATAAGATTGTTTCTATAATCTATCAGAGAACGCTAATTACTGGATCAAACCTTCTCCGCTAACATTAACTCGTTAGACTACATTGCATGTTCTTTTGAAATTTAAATAAGATGGTGGTACTTGCATGCAGTTTTAGCTACGCAATTACAGTTGCATATTTTACAAATACATTAGATACATGTGGATCGATGGGGAGATCAGTGGGATCGATAGATAAAACTGATTGCATGTGTTTGTGTGTGGATATGTGTGTTGTGTGTGTGTGTGTGTGTGTGTGTGTGTGTGTGTGTGTGTGTGTGTGTGTGTGTGTGTGTGTGTGTGTGTGTGTCGTGTGTGTGTGTGTGCGTGTCGTGTGTGTGTGTCGTGTCGTGTCGTGTGTGTGTGTGTGTGTGTGTGCGTGCGTGCGTGTGTGTGTGTGTGTGTGTGACGCAAAACAGGTGTCATATGAAATTGCCGTCTTCAAACTTAGAATTATCTGTCTGCCTAGCACAAGTACCTTCAACTGTTGGGAATTTACAAATGTGAAATAAGTCCAATTTGCACAGGTAATTATATCCATTTAATTATTCATTTTATTTTCCTACCTCAATTACCTCCAAACCGACTATATAAAATGCAACTCATCTTATGAATTGTTATAAATTGTTAGTTAATCAATGAAGGCACAACAGACAACAATATCAAGAAAAATAAAATGTAACAATAATCCTAGTTAATTACAGATTATATTACTCTAGAAAACACAGAATTCATCATTATTGTTATCATTTTGTTTCCCACGGTCCCAATGTAAAAATGACTTCATCTAATTTCGTAGAGCCGACTGCCCAATAATTGTTATGGAATCGAAATGAGAGTCCTTGTTAATCGTCATTGATCATTCAATATTTTATGCAGTCATTTGACGACAATTTTCAGGTATAATCGCCGGTATAATCCTTTCGTGTAGATCTTTACCTAATTGTGTGGAAAGTGAATTTCTGCTACGTGGTTTTAAGAAGGTTAGCAAGGAACATCGAGTAAAATATATATGCTACAGTAATCCTAAGTTAGTACAAAGTGTAAATACATTTGAAATTCGTGCCTTTGATTACATTAGTATGATAATCATTATTACGTTCTTTAAGTTCATATATGGCTGTTATCATCTTGTATACAATAATGAGTGTTTGCTCTGTTTACGCATCGCGTATTCCAAGGTAGAATATTATGCAGGTAGCTTACCAATCGATGGATAAAAAGTAGATTTATTAATGTCATGCTTTTATGAATCAGTCTAGCTAGTCGAGTTCAAAAAGGTGATTCACCGTTGCGGATAAAAAGAGAAAAACAAAACACTCACCACAATCATGACAAGCGTTAATAAAGGGGCCGCCAATCTATTCATGCGATTTTGTGCTCTGTATATCGTGTGTGTAGTTGTAGTAGACCAGTGATGGTAACATCAGGCTAAAAATAATGTTTGCATTCTCCGCACATAAGATTTACCCCTGGAAAAATGTAAACTAAAATCCTTAGACACAGTTCCTATTTTTTCCGAAATTCCTTATGAGACCACACTTGACTTTATTTCATTCATTTCCAATAAAACGACTTATTTTTCAAAATTTTCATGGACCCTCAAATATGGGTCTTATTTTTTTAATCAATTGCCTACAGATGTGGTGACGTACATATAGTTTACGAGGCCCCCTAGGTATGGGAATGCTTTCAATGCCTCGGCCCCACACCCAAACTACTTTTCAACATTCACCCCTCCCCTTTTTGGAAATGCGGAACTTCTTATTGAATCTCATTATTGGATGCTTATTGAGGGTATTTATTTTCAAAACACTTAACGAGGTTTAAGGAATTATCGATTTTGAATTTAGATAAGATATTTTAAGACTGAGGGGCCGTTTTGATTCATGTTTTTGATGTCGTTGGTCTGTTAGATACAGTTTCCAAACTTGACATGACAAAATACAAGTCATTGTGAATCAAACCTCATGAAGATAATCCAACATATAACACTAGTGACTCTAATTGAAGTAAGTGTTCTCATAACATAGTCAAGATGATGCACAAACCTACGGGCTATATAGTCTTTAATAAAATCACCATAATATTCTTACATCTTTTTGCATGATCGACCGTGCTCAAAGACGTTCCGGCTTCAAGAAACATCCTATGTAATTGTCTTTTCTTATTTTTACATCACGGAGACACCGTTTTATCGATTTAGGCGTGTATTCATCGCGCTCAAATCCGACATTGTCCCGAGAAAAGCTTCACAAATATTCAGAATTGTATCACACGGGGATTTTGTCCTGTAGTATTTATTCAATTTGCATGCTGATGCTACGATCAATAAACAAACATGTAACTGATGACTAAACAAAAAAGATACAAAGTTTCATTAAAATTGGCAAAAGAAGGTCTATATCCATCCACCCATTACAAATTTTACGAGTGCCAATGTGTGCACTGTGTACTCCATCTCCATTTATGTCGACATAATGAAACACGGCGGTCGACACTACTTCTAATGCAACCGTCATTAATGCAAAGGCAATACATTGAAACGGGCACAAAATCAGAACCAAAAACGACAGCATAAATATTGTTGTCTTCAACGGTCACAAAACCATTCCATTATACATTCTGTTTGTTTGTTTGTTTAAGAATATGACTCCACTCAAGTTCAGCCACTAACATGCAATCACATTAAACCCATTTTATAGGATTTCTTTTTTTTTTTCGGGGGGGGGGGGAGGGCAGAGTAATCATACACTGCATGGTAGACAACATGAAGGAGGTTTGACCATGGACCTACTACTCGAACTGGTTTGACCAACTACGGTAAAAAGGGCGATTTTATATGGAAAAATACACAATGAGATCCAACAGTCGAATAGTCCTCATTTTAGAGATGATTTGATTGAGAATACTTCAATACTATTTTGGTAGGTCGAAAAATTTTAGACAAGGTAAATGACTGTAAGACAAATGATAAATAAAAAAAATAATGAAGCGTAACTAGTTAAACAATTTTCGAATATCCGTAAGTGTTACAAATCCTCAGAGACCTCAAAGTGTACCAGGAAATAGCGTACTGCTATAGTAGATAACTATACCAGGAAACTAGGGGAAATTCATCAATAGATATGGGATGAAGTTTTGAAATTTAGTTTAGGAGGGTTAAGAGTAATTTCCAGATGATAACCTGTCGTTCCATGCTACAATCCTTGTTTCTCGTGATCAGTGGCGTGCACAGGAATTTGGAATTGGGGGGCCCAAGAAAATAATTTCCCCGACAATCACTCCAATTTCCCCCATTAATTAATGCTTTTCCCCCGACTACCATACCACTTTGGGGGCATTCGGGGGGGGGGGGAGGCATGGCCACCCCCGCCCCACCCCTTTGCGCACGCCACTGCTCGTGATATCGCAATAACTGATGTTCAGATAAAACATATCAATCGTTATCACGTCAAGATCGAACTTTTCTCCACGGTTGCAATTCAAGTACGCTAGCCATAAATTGGGCTTTAATTCTGATAATATCCCAATATGCATTTAGTTGTTGTGAGAGTGAACCAGATTGAACCAAAACAAATGGGACAGCCCCTCAGAGAACCTGTCTACTTGAATCTAAAGCAAATGTTTACCTTTCCTCTTGTTCCTTTCACAATTATCCTTGCACTAGAACACAACGTAAATACGTTCCCCTGTGATTAAATAAGTTCATCTATTTATTTTATAGGGAAAGGAAGAAGTCTTTTTCATGTAAGTTCGAATGGTAAATATTAAACAATTCACTTTTCATTGGCAAGAATGTGAAACTGATTTGTGTTTTCAATGAACTGTTAACTTTTGTATTTGCAATCACTTCAACAAGTATATATCTCCTTGAGCAAAACAAACGCGATATATTGTACGGATCGTGGAAACGGCTTTTAGATGTGCAATGTAATATTTAGGCAAGAGATTAATTGCAGTTCTAAGAGATTAA
>JZLH01S0003560.1:46875-52769 GCA_001188425.1 Eucidaris tribuloides
GAAAAGTACAAAACGAGGCCCGAAGATATTTTGACGTGGTATTTTAATAGAACCCAATTATTCTTATTTTACCCCTTTATGACTTGTGGTCAAACTACACCTTGGCAAATAATTCCGCGGCCCAAGCCACGTATAGATACAAAGGAACTTGAAATAACATAACTTGTAAAAACGTAACACTAAGAGAGTTTGACTACTATTATTTGCATTTATTTGTGTGCTTGGACAGAATATTTGTCTAAATTGGACCCTTTTCTGCCGCCTGTCAAAATCTTGGTTTCATGTTTTGCAGTTTCGCACGCTATCGCTACGATCGTATACCTTGAATACAATGGGTTTTCAGAACAATACGGGGTAAATGTACTCTCCCAGAACAAATTATTTAACCGCCAAAAAGAACGCTGAAAATGAGAAACAAACACGATTTGTGTGTGTGAATTCTGAAATCAAAAGTAATCGATAAAGGTATCGGGAAAAGATCAATTAAGTATTGATACAAAATTACAAGAATAAGCATCAAATATAACGCTTTAGGTTTATTTTCGTCATGGCATTAAACTCGGGCCTCATTTTTGATATTTTGCTTAAACTGCGTACCTACAATCTAAAACTTGATTTACATTTATATGGCCCTGCATCTCTGCTCTTATAAACACTTAAATATTACAATGAAAACTTTCATTTATTCGGGCTGTCCGCCTGTCCGTCTACTCAAGCTCAGTTTATAACGGCAGCCTAAGTATACTTTGTTATGTATAATCAGTATGTGTCATGTGTGTTATCATATTGAGATTATATATTGTATCATTTTTATTAATTAGATTAACTTAATTTGTATCATATCAATTATCTTGAGAACATAATTGTGTAAATTGAATTTATCAATATTAGAGTCACAGCTTGTTTTCTATTATTGTTGCAAGAGGAAAAATGAATTTCAGACTGAATGAAACCCCAATCCAAACAACAACACTATCTAATTTTTTGTGCGTTGTGATTGGGCACTGGTAAACAGAAATTTAGGGCATTCACCAGGCGGTTCAGACCATTAAGCGAACGACCACCACCGATCGAGAAGAAACGATCGGTATCGACGACCCCGCCATCGACCAGCAAGACGAGGTCATCGTCCGATGTCAGGTCAACGCCCCTATCTTCCGCCGCCCCCTCGACGGAGAACCTGAGCGTCAACGGGTGGCCAGCGGGGAGGTCGTCGCAGCCCGCATCCCGACGATCGAGTGTTGGGGCGGCGAGTGTCGGGGCGAGAAGTGTCGGGGCGTCGAGTCTCGGAGCTTCGAGTGTAGCATCTTCGAGATACAGCAATGTAGCCTCTAGTGTCGCCACGGCGGGGACAGTGAGTTTATAAAAGCTATACCGTCAACTTTGCCGCGAGCTCATCTCCTGGTGCTAAAAGTGCAACTTTAACCTTCACCGTTCCCAGCAGTAATGGTCCCATGTCAGTAACAACACAAAAGCTTTTGTCTGGGACCGAGAGGGTTCACGCGGGTCATGGATAGGCCTACTGCTTGTGCTGTCTGCTGTTCATTCCCATAATTTTGTAAAGTTAAGAATTCCTTTTCAGATACACGCGGTACGGTGTATTACAGGAGTGATCATTATTCGCGGGGATTTTTTTTTTGCCTTTGACTTAAATAAGCCTGGTGACGGTGTCCTAATTTCTATTTTTATTGATATCAAAACTTTAGCAACATAATAAAAAAAACAAGAAGTACATGTATTATTTATTGTTGATAGGAATTACATATAACTACAAGTTCATTTGCATTATGTGAAAACACTTCGTCAAATCTCACCGTGGTGTTGATGAAAGTGTTTCACGTGCAACTTGGGGTGGCAAAGGTGTTTCTGTGGACTTCGCAATGTCACAATATAACTCACTTTAATGAGTTGCTTTATCATTTATTATTGCCTGTTGCGTTGGGAAATACAGGCGCATACATTACTAACAATGTTTACGGTTGCGATTGGAGTTGAAGATGTAATTGGTGATCTTGACGACTAATTCATACGCAACGTTTTAGTTGTTGTCGGATGTGTAAATGTATGTGCCCTTTTTACTGCTTTGTTTTACCATATAAAATAAATCACAAATGCGAAATGAAATGAGAGCGTTGTTTGGATGATAACCAAATAAAACTTAACGGGTGTTACTCACTGTGTGCATGGTTTGTGGGGGATTTTGGTGAAAGCGCGGGACTTTGGGTGTTATTTATGCTTGTTCTGACTAATTATGCGTGTTCATTATTGACCATGAAAGTTAAAGCTGTACAGTAATGATCTAATCACACTGTCATATTTTACGCCCATCATCGTGATTTTGTTCTAACTTATGGAAACTCAAAACTTATGCAAAGGTTTGAGTATAATCATTGAACAGTTATTGTTGCCTATATGATTTCAGTGACCAAAACGCAGGATATTATTATGATTATGATTATTATTATCATTATTCTTTTATTATTATTATCATCATCATCATCATGGTGGTGGTATCATCACGATATATCCATCCATCCATCCATCCATCCATCCATCCATCCATCCATCCATCCATCCATCCATCCACCCATCAATCATCGTATTCTAAATCAAATTGAAAGTGTCTTAATAATAACGGAATGGTCTACCCGAAATTTCTGTTTTGTTTTTTGTTTGTTTGTTTGTTTGTTTGTTTGTTTGTTTGTTTGTTTGTTTGTTTGTTTTTTTGGGGGGGGTCCGTGAAAAATAGGCATATTTTAAGTAGGTGTTTTTGCCACAATGTGTTGGCAAGAAACGGTCTTTTTGCACTTCTGCTTCAAAATGGATTCAAACCTACGCTTTCAAAAGTTATTTTACAATTTCTAAACGTTTTTACGTTTAGAACATATTTGCTTCTTGTCTGTTTTGGCTGTTAGAGCTGACAGTACAGTCTGCAAATAATTCGGTGAGAAATTCAAATAATTCCTTGATAAAGAATAATGCAAATCAAACACACCGTAGCTGTAGAGACCTTGATGTATAGAAATGGAGTATGTGCAAATACTTACATACGTTTTTGGTACATGTTGACATTTTTGTTGGTTCCCTTCAAAGACAAATCCATTTTTAAAAAAAGATTTTACAAGTTATGACAAAATACTCTAATCATTATCGCCTGCAGCCGTCGTATCCGGTACCCTGCGTAATCTGGGAAGACATGGGGTTGGGGTTACATCGGCGGGAGCGTCACTGGAGTTTTTTTTTTGGGGGGTGGGGCAGGAAAATGGTTTTGCGTCGTCGTCGGCCAGCCTTTGCGCCCGCGCGCCCCAGGTGGCCATCAGTGCCACTTGAGTCGCCCACCCCCCTCCTCTCCGATTGTTGGATGCCTGTTTAGGCTGTGATTATTTTTTATTTTTTAATATTTAATTTTTTGAAGAAAAACAAAAATTTTTTTGGCGTCGTCGACACTTGTCAGTCCCAGCCCCGCCACCCCATCCTCCGCTTGTCAGATTGTTTTGCTGGAGTTTTTTTTTTTTCGGCCGTTCCTGGCTACACCACTGACCTACGGCCTATAGAATTCGACCCCACTGGTCCGACTCTTTTATTCAATGTTGGTAAAAAAATAGTTTTCGGCGCGGTCGGCACCCCCCCCCCCCCGCTTGTCGGTTGCTGTTTGGCTGTGATTTTTTTTGGGGGGGGGCAGGCAAAAACGTTTTTTCGTCGTTCCTTCACCCCTCCCCATTGCCCCTGTTTTTAACATGTATGGGGGGGGTCCATAATACCATGCATGGCAGTCGAAGTTGAGTTGTCTTCCATCCTCAAACATAAGCCCCCAGGATGGTGCTACATGTAGGTAGGTGTTGAGATCACCGTGTCCTGGGGACCAGGAAGAAAAGGGACCCATTGTGGTATACGAGTCAGTCTTTGACTTTCGAACGTTGGATCATTTCTTTAATTTGCACTTGCTATATTATCGGGGTCAAATTACAGTAATTATGCAGAGTTCCAGACGGACCCGTACATTCGAATGTACACGAAATCGTGAAAGCTTACCAGCAGTATTACGTAATTACCGACAGGCCTTATTCAATTCTTTTTACGATGAAGGTCTAGTCACAATAAGGGTCTATTTTCAATTAACGAGTCAGTGTGAATTATAGCCCAATACTAACAATGTTATTTTTGTTTTGTTTTTATGAGGAGGTGTTTGTGGAAAGAGGCAACAGAGCAATAATTTTTAGGTACACCTGTAGTCATGTCTATTGCTAAAAGGGGTTCTTATCATATCACCCCTGTTTAATCTATCGTGATATTCAACTGTTCTTTGAGTCATGCAACCCAATGTTGAAATAAGATCTGGGTCGCATAAAGGAACTCATTTAGATTTTGATGGCATGGGGTGTATTTATTCTTACCTTTGTGTAGCATGTAAATACTCCCATTGTACCTCTTCAGTTAATTTGATGTAGGTCGGTAAACAACACAAAGTGCAAATATTATGGTGGGTAATATGAAAAGAAGCAAATTTATAAAACATAGTGTATAACATGCCGTTGTATAAGACGTTGCAGCAAAATCGTTATTTTTCGAATAATCAAGATAGATTTCAGACCAGTCAGATACTACATGTAGTAAGAATTTAATAACAGTGATGCTGAAAATACTTCTACTACTATTAATTGTTATTGTTTATTATTATTATTATTATTATTATTATTATTATTATTATTATTATTATTATTATTATTATTATTATTGTTATTATTATTATTATTATTATTATTATTATTATTATTATTATTATTATTATTATTATTATTAAATTGACCCCACTGGTCCGACTCTTTTATTCAATGTTGGTAAAAAAATAGTTTTCGGCGGCGTCGGACCCCCCCCCCCCGCTTGTCGGTTGCTGTTTGGCTGTGATTTTTTTTGGGGGGGGGAGGCAAAAACGTTTTTTCGTCGTTCCTTCACCCCTCCCCATTGACGCCCCTGTTTTAACATGTATGGGGGGGGTCATAAACATGCATGGCAGTCGAAGTTGAGTTCTTCCATCCTCAAACATAAGCCTCCAGGATGGAATATCTACATGTACATGTAGGTGTTGAGATCACCGTGTCCTGGAGACCAGGAAGAAAAGGGACCCATTGTGTATACGATCAGTCTTTGACTTTCGAACGTTGGATCATTTCTTTAATTTGCACTTGCTATATTATCGGGGTCAAATTACAGTAATTATGCAGAGTTCCAGACGGACCCGTACATTCGAATGTACACGAAATCGTGAAAGCTTACGCAGTATTATACGTAATTACCGACAGCCTTATTCAATTCTTTTTACGATGAAGTCTAGTCACAATAAGGGTCTATTTCAATTAACGAGTCAGTGTGAATTATAGCCCAATATCACATGTTTATTTTTGTTTTTGTTTTTATGAGGAGGTGTTTGTGGAAAGAGGCACAGAGCAATAATTTTTAGGTACACCTGTAGTCATGTCTATTGCTAAAAGGGTTCTTATCATATCACCCCTGTTTAATCTATCGTGATATTCAACTGTTCTTTGATCATGCAACCCAATGTTGAAATAAGATCTGGGTCGCAATAAGGAACTCATTTGATTTTGATGGCATGGGTGTATTTATTCTTACCTTTGTGTAGCATGTAAATACTCCCATTGTACCTCTTCAGTTAATTTGATGTAGGTCGGTAAACAACACAAAGTGCAAATATTATGGTGGGTAATATGAAAAGAGCAATTTATAAAAATAGTGTATAACATGCCGTTGTATAAGACGTTGCAGAAATCGTTATTTTTCGAATAATCAAGATAGATTTCAGACCAGTCAGATACTACATGTAGTAAGATTTAATAACAGTGATCTGAAAATACTTCTACTACTATTAATTGTTATTG
>JZLH01S0003560.1:52794-73991 GCA_001188425.1 Eucidaris tribuloides
ATTAATATCATCCACCACCACCACCACCATCATCATCATCATATCTCCAACATTATCATTATTATCATGTATTCATTGATATGCTTACTTATTGAGAAGATGAATTTGCATTTGTATATTTTGTAATACATTTCGATATTTTTTGCCATGATGTCCTAAAATTATAGTGAACTTTGTTCCGTACTTGGTCAAAAAAATGAAAAAGATGTAGGTTTGGTTGGTATGGTTTGACCAGCAATTCTCCCCATCTTGGAATGTTTTACATGATCTAACTCTGTTTGGTTGCTGTGTTTTCGTAGGAGCCAGATGACAAGGAAGACAAAGCCCAATTTGAAGGAGATGAGAACGAGAGAGAGGGAACTGGACCAACAAGATGGACTTCGTCCTGTCCTGTCTGGTTATGCGTGGGTCTTGGCAACGTCTGGAGAATTCCTTATCTGGCCTACAGAACGGAGGAGGTGAGCGCGGATCGTCGGTGTTGCAGTCCGGACTCGAGTCAATTTTAAGAGGACTTGGACTTGTCTTGCTTCTTTGCACAAGTCGCATCATAAACGAATGAAATTATTTATTTCATTGTGGAATTGGACTTTACAATACTATGGATCGTAACTATAACTATTTTGATTGATGTTATCAGCACCATTATTTCGACGATGTTCTCACGATTATTTGAGGATTTTTCTTAATTTGGTAGAATAAGTTGATTTACTAGCTTCAGGAACGCTAACTTATATTCATGCAAGGGACCAAAAATAACTATTTTGATTGATATTATCAGCACCATTATCTCGAAAATGTTCTCACGATTATATTTTGGCGGATATTTGCAGTTATTATTATTATTATTATTATTATTATTATTATTATTATTATTATTATTATTATTATTATTATTGTTATTATTATTATTATTATTATTATTATTATTATTATTATTATTATTATTATTATTATTATTATTATTATTATTATTATTATTATTATTATTATTATTATTATATCATCACCACCACCACCATCATCATCATCATTATCTCCAACATTATCATTATTATCATGTATTCATTGATATGCTTACTTATTGAGAAGATGAATTTGCATTTGTATATTTTGTAATACATTTCGATATTTTTTGCCATGATGTCCTAAAATTATAGTGAACTTTTGTTCCGTACTTGGTCAACAAAATGAAAAAGATGTAGGTTTGGTTGGTATGGTTTGACCAGCAATTCTCCCCCATCTTGGAATGTTTTACATGATCTAACTCTGTTTGGTTGCTGTGTTTTCGTAGGACCGAGATGACAAGGAAGACAAAGCCCAATTTGAAGGAGATGAGAACGAGGAGAGGGGGAACTGGACCAACAAGATGGACTTCGTCCTGTCCTGTCTGGGTTATGCCGTGGGTCTTGGCAACGTCTGGAGATTCCCTTATCTGGCCTACAGGAATGGAGGAGGTGAGCGCGGATCGTCGGTGTTGCAGTCCGAACTCGAGTCCAATTTTAAGAGGACTTGGACTTGGTCTTGCTGTCTTTGCATCAAGTCCGATCATAAATCGAATGACAATTATTTATTTCATTGTGGAATTGGACTTTACAATACTATGGATCGTAACTATAACTATTTTGATTGATGTTATCAGCACCATTATTTCGACGATGTTCTCACGATTATATTTTGAGGATTTTTCTTAATTTGGGTAGAATAAGTTGATTTACTAGCTTCAGGAACGCTAACTTATATTCATGCAAGGGACCAAAAATAACTATTTTGATTGATATTATCAGCACCATTATCTCGAAAATGTTCTCACGATTATATTTTGGGGATTTTGCTTGATTTGGGGAGAATAAGTTGATTTACTACCCTGAGGAACGCTAGCTTATATTCATGCAAGGAACCAAAAAAGTGAGTCCATGTTTGGATCTTGTCAACAACAATCGGCCATGAGTTTGGCAAAGTCCTCACCCTGACGTCTTTGCTACGTTATGTCTTAAAACAACAGTTGAGTATATAAAGTACATTGATATTTTACAAAATGTGTTTCAATTAGGAATGTGTTATTGTAATTTAAACTTGAAACTTTACCGCTTTGTTAGATTGTGTGGTTAAATACCGGTACCTTTAATTTGCACGAAGTGTGAAGTATTTTATTTTTATTTGCAGAGTGTTGACTTTGAACAGATTTTGAAGAGTTATTGTAATTGGTGGTAGTCGTGCATGCCTTTCGTTAAATCAATCAACTGTACCTTAGAATTAACAAGGTAATTGTAAACTCTGCTGGGATAAGAAGAACATTTTAATAAATTTGAAAACAATGTAATATTTTTGTCTATTCCAGGTGCCTTCTTGATTCCCTACGTCATCATGTTGTTTTTTGCCGGGTTGCCGCTGTTTTTCATGGAGGTATCCTTCGGTCAGTATTGCAGTTTGGGACCCATCTCTTGCTGGCGATCTGTACCAATTAGAGGGATAACGTAGAATTATTTTTTTTGCTCCTCTCTCCTCCGTCCTCTTCTTCTTCTTTCTTCTTCTTCTTCTTCTCCTTCTTCCTTCTTTTCTCTCTTCCCTCATTCTTCTCCTTCCCTCCTCCCTTCCTCCTCCTCCTCTCCTCCTCCTCTCCCCTTCTGCTTTTTCTTTTTTCTCTTTGGACCCATCTTTTGCTGGCGATCGGTACAGTCATGAGGGAACGTAAATTAACCCTATCTCCCCTTTCTCTCCTTCTTTTTCTTATTCCTCCTAGTCTTCCCATCCTTCTCTTCTTCTTTTTTTCTTCTTCTTCTCCTTTTCTTCCTCCTTTTTTTGTACTTCTCTCTATATATTATCTATCTGTCCATCTGTCTATCTACCTATCTATTATCTATCAATCTATCTATCTGTCTATCAATCTATCTATCTATCTATCTGTCTATCTATCTATCTATCTATCTATCTATCTATCTATCTATCTATCTATCTGTCTTTCTATTTATCGATGTATTTATTATGTTTACATTTATCGAGCTAACTTTGTGATTATACATAATGTATATTTTCACGTCTGCATCATGCACCTGTAGGTATCGGATACTGTCAGATGGTGACCGCCGCCTACGTCGGCATCTACTACAACGTCATCATCATGTATACGTCTACTACTTCTTCGCCTCCTTCACCAGCAAACTACCGTGGACGGATTGTTCCAACGCCTGGAAATACCGTGAGGTGCTTCGCATCTCACTACCAGTTGCATCGACAACGAGGGGATAGTGGTTAACAACGGAAGTTGCTTGCCGCTTAGGAGTCTGAACGACACCATGCTCGATTATTATAACGTCACTTCCAATTTGGGCGGATTCAATTTGTCGAGTTACACGGATCCATTTGGCGGAGTACGGGAACTGGCTAGCGAGGAATATTGGAAGTAAGTTGTTTGTTTGTTTGTTTGTTTGTTTATTTATTTATTTATTTGTTTGTTTGTTTGTTACCTTGTTTTATTTGATCACGGAAAAAATCCCTTACCCATTCGTCTGGTTTTCAACAAGTCCTTAAATGACATTAACAAAGACAAAAGCAACAAAACATATAATGCCAATATAAAAATAATGACCGTGGCATTAATAGAAATAATAATAATTGGATGATCAATTTCTGTCATAAACATGAAAACAAGAATAGAGAAAGTAAACCGATAATTTGTTAAATAGTCAAAATTCATGGACGAAACTAAAACCGACTTTTTCAAAAAACTTTGAGTATTATTAATGTGTATAACGCGCTGTATAGAGATTCAAATGAATAGTTGAGATTCGATGTAAATGCTTATCAATACATAACTTTCAGATTACTTTCGATAATGAAGTACCTTTGAAAAAGAATGGTATTATGATTCAATTTCATCAATAAATTTTGATAATGATTCGATAATAGACCATCGCAAAACGACAAAAGTAATCATAAATTCGTTTTGTAAATACGATACAGATTTCACAAACATGTTGTAATTCCATTCAACTCACCCAATGAGTTAGTTGGAAGGCTTCTTTCGTCATAAAAATCATGTTCTCGCACGTACCATATACAAAGGTTTGCAAGTCATTTTTGTCGTACAGAACAAGATGCCGGTGTCTCGCCCGACAATTAATCACAATTAAATTCAGAGCGCAACTTTTAAGCTACACTAAAACATTGTCCATATTGTTCTGTTATAAATAAAAATATTGTGAAAATAATACAGTCAGCACTAAGTATTTATTTTCTGGACGTCTGATTGAATCTTTCTTGATCTATCTAGGAATGCTGTATTGCAGGAGGCACCTACAATGAATGAACCCGGTGGTGTTATTTGGCAACTTGCCCTGTGTTTGCTTGTAGCCTGGATTATCGTGTTTGCCTGTCTAGTCAGGGGCATCAAGTCGTCGGGAAAAGTAAGAGTTTCAATGGATGAATGAATGAATGAATGAATGAATGAATGAATGAATGAATGAATGAATAGATGCATGAATGAATGAATAAATAGATGAATAGATGCATGAATGAATGAAAGAATGAATGAATTAATGAACAAATTAATTAATGAAAGTAAAAGTAAAAATAATCATACATCTATGAATTTGGGCTGCAAAAACAATTTGCATTGAAATGACACACGATTTCAAGTTTTTGAGTTATTTTTGGTGTGACATGTAAATACGAAAAGTTGCATAACTTTGGAACCACGTACCCGTACATCGCGAATTAGGTCTCAAAAGATGCTCGAGATTCGAAAGAAAAAAGTTACCAAACGCCGCGGCGACTGCCTCGCGCGTTGCGGACATAACGCATTCAACCCCCCCCCCCGTCTTTTTTAGGGGTTAAGCAAATTTCTGAGACCAGACTTACTCAGAAAATGATAACTTCGGGTAAAACGCGCGAACGGGTTCAGATTGACCTCAAATGAACCTTATTCTGGGTCAAATCCTACCAGATTCCAGGTAAAATCCCACCCAATCTCTGCTCTCTGGGTTTAAAAGTCTTCGTAATGCATAAATTATAATGTATGAGAGTGAGGTACATGTAAATCTGGCCATCCCCATAATTGGGGACAAAATATTACTACTACATACATGTATAACGAAGTACTATTCCGACAAGGAAATCAACTTTTATTGTTTGGTTATTGTTTCGACTTTGTTTGCAGGTTGTTTATTTTACAGCGACCTTCCCATACGTTGTATTGTTTATTCTTCTGATTCGTGGAGCCACGTTACCAGGTGCAGGTGAAGGGATCAAATTTTTCGTCATTCCCGACTTTTCACGGCTTAGCGATGCAGGGGTAAATATTAAGACACCACTTACCGAAAGCTACATTTTGTATGTTTTTGTAAATTTCAGGTCAAATTAAAGCACAAAAACATAATACATGTTTAAAACCTATCAATTTAGTTTCATCCAACAAATAAGAATTAGGGTTTCATTATAAAATGAAATTTCGATGCTAAACATGATACGAAAATTGGCTGTGTTTTTGAAAAGTACCACGTAATAGTTGGTATGTGGGACTACAGCGGCCTTTCTGAATTTGCTTACAAATAATAATGCAAATAGATTCCTGACATGTGAATATACAAATTTAGTTAGAACAATTGGAAGACAAAACATATAAATTGAGGAAATGTTACTACTTTCCATATTTTTGGGATAAAATATCAATTTTTCCAAGGTCGAATTTGATTTCTAGTGTTGTATAATGTAAAATTGACTTGAAATCTTCATACCAAAGTTGTTTTGATGACAATAAAAAAACATGTTTTATAGAAAATTTTAAAAATAAAACACTGAAAAATCCGGAAATTCTAAAGAAAAAAAACTCAACACTATTAATATATACATGTACCTTCAATCTGCCGTCCACTATGCGTACTGTTTCCACTTAGATGCGCACTTAAAGTAGACATTTCGTGACCTAGAGGTTGTAACAGATTGCGTTAACCTACCCTCTATGTGGTTCAGGACCGTAATTCATTTTCAGGAAATTGATATACATGTAGGCCTACCGTAATTGTCTTGGGTTTTACTGAAAAAAAATTACCAAATTTAAACTATATATGTGTAAATGATCTGTGAACGATTTTGGTCAATACATTTGGCAGACTGTAATTCATGTCTAATCGCATTGGCCTTGGCTAAGTTATATAATTCAGTGTGTCCGAATTTTTTTCCAAAGCATGACTCTGTTGCTCTTCGGACATCGGCATTAACAGTTTTTCTAATCGGACTAAGACGTTATCTAAAAAAAAAATTCTTACTAAATATTTGGACAAGCTCCCAAATTTAGACATAAATAAATAAATATATACATACATACATACATACATACATACATACATACATACATACATACATACATACATACATACATACATACATACATACATACATACATGTTAATACTAAATAAATACAAGAATATGTATAAAAAGGTCCTGATATTTAGAAGTTTGCCTACAAGTGTTAGGATTCAAGTCGGACCAGCCCCAAACAAGTGAATCAATCAATCAATCAATCAATCAATCCTTACATACATACACGATAAATGAGTACATGTAAATAAATAAAAAGCAAAAAGTCCTGTTTTTACTCAAGGTCTGCCGACAATAATTTGCAAACATATTTTTTTTATGTGTGTGGAAAAGTTAAACTAACCTCCCAAATCAATACACAAAAAGGTCCCGCCCCCCAAAGAAAAAACTCTCGAAATAAATGGTCAACATTACCTTACATGTATCTCCATACAGGTGTGGCAGGATGCAGCTATTCAAATCTTCTATTCCCTCAGTGCGGCAGGTGGTGGCTTGGTAACTTTGGCCTCATACAACAAATTCCACAACAATTGCTATGGGTAAGCATTTTCTCGGGCGGAAACAGTCAAAACCGTGAAAATTAAGGCCATAGTATGTGGTATTATGCTTCGGTCGATTTGACAAATATTATTTTCATCATTTTTTGTCGGAGAGTGTGGTATCATTAGGCCAAGCATAAAAACAACCAACATCAAACTTATCAAAATGGTTTGGAATGGAGGGTAATTTGTGTGCAGATATATGTATCATTGTGTACTCTGTGTGTGTGTGTGTGTATGTGTGTGTGTGTGTGTGTGTGTGTGTGTGTGTCTGTCTGTCTGTCTGTGTGTCTCTGTGTCTGTGTGTGTCTGCATGTGTGTGTCTGTGTCTGTAGGTATGTGGAATGGCGGATAAATATGTATCAATGGTCAGTGCACAGATATAATTGTGTGCATTGCATTATGGTGTGAGTGTGTGTGTTTGTCTGTCTGTCTGTGTGTGCGTGTGAATAGGATAAACAGAACAAAGTCTTAAAATGATGTGTAGAAGATATATATTGAGAAGCATAATTCTGTACATACTTCAATCAACCAATCGTCTTCATACCCCCCCCCCCTTTTTTGGCAGCGATTCCATGTTTGTGGCCATCGCGAACTGCTGTACCAGCGTCTTTGCTGGCTTCGTAATTTTCTCCATCGTCGGTTTCATGGCCCATGAACTCGATCAACCAGTCGATAATGTTGTCCAACAAGGTAAGAATCCGGGGTTTCGATGGACATGATTTTAAAGGTATCGTATAACAATATATTTTTTAAAATGTGAGCTTCGATCATGATTCCCTATGCTACTAGTGTCTCTGATAAGGTCTTAAAATGAAGCCTTGAAAAAATTGCAGTTCAAAATGATCATTGAGTGCATTAAAAAAGTAAAAATCATTGAGAGACCATTCCAATTTTCCCACATAGACTGATGATGTGTTGCAGAATTTTCATCAGGTGACCATAATTCATGTGCCAATTTTATCTGTACATATTTTACGAGTGACAGCTTAACTGACTAGACTTTTGTGTTCTGGGGTTTTTATTTGGCAATCTAAACACTGTCAGATATGTCAGACAGCAAAGTTCGACAACTTTTTAAAAGGGTCTCCCACAATTTTATATAGTGTCACTAAGGACTAGAAGATTTAAAAGAAAAAAAGGACATCAACCAATCGAAACGCCAGTTCGAATAATTCGTGATTTGAATTGAGTTTATTTTCTTCTGTACAAAAATATGATCATTACAAGTGACTCGAATATAATACTTGTTTTCATATAAGATTACAAATTATGGTAATGGCAGTATGATTATTTCGATTTGTGAAATAAAGTAAGTTACATAAATACAAAAGTAGTGTAACATTTGATGACATTATGGGGTATTGCAAAGCAATATTGTGCAGAATTTCATCCAAAGTCATTGGATGAAAATCGAAAACTTTCATTTGTGATATAATATACATCCCGATCGATTTACATGTAGTTGAATTGCATGTAATTGAAAGGGGAAGTAGTAGGATTGATTAAATATTATCTAAAGTACATATTTTAACAAAATATTTTATCAAAATCTTGAATTGAAAAGTTTAAACTTTATTTAAACAAAATTGGGTAAAATAAAATTGCATTTATGTTTTTTAAATGTAATTTCATATCCCTTTGAACGTTTATACTTCACGGCTTTACCCTATTTTTTCTCATTGAAACCTCTTAGCGCTCTTGCGGGGGGGGGTTAGTATCAAATAGCAGTATCAACTTTTAAATTGTATCGACAGACAGATAAGGCTGAAACATATGCCACACCTTTCTTTCGTTATATGTCTTGCATGTAATATTGCTGAGATTAAAATTGTTTCGGTCAATTCCGCTGAAATGATGATGATTATATTAGGTTGTAGCAGTTATGTTTTTGAAATAATTATGCGAAACTGAAGAATAATCAGTTAATGAAAGTGAAGAGGACTGCCCATGACTACCAACTCATTATCACTTCATACACAGTTAATTTGTGTCATAAAACTGTACGCTCTACTACTCAAAAGCAATAGTTCCAATTTTAACATGTTACTCGATTGATACCATTTTCAGGTTTTGGGCTTGCTTTCGTGGCCTACCCCGCCGCGGTAGCCCGTATGCCCGTCTCACCGCTCTGGTCTATTCTCTTCTTCGGTATGTTGATCACCCTTGGGTTGGACAGTCAGGTAATCACAAACAATTAATATTTACAGTGGTGACCGAAAGTATCGTCACATTACAAACGCGTTTACTGAAACGCGCTTCTTGAAACAATGTTGAAAAGTGACGAAACGCAAAATCAGGGTAGTAAATGCGTGCCTTGTGTTTATCGAAACGAATTCCTTTCAGGGAACGCGTTTCTACCTGTTTAGAACGTGGCAATACATTTGGTCGCCACTGCAATAATAGCATTGGACGGATTTCCATAACTGGAAGAAAAAAAAATCATCATTACGACGTTAGTAATGATTTGCTTATTCAATCATGGAGGTAATTTTTTTACCGTTCCTCTTGCATTTAAAGCTTTACGGCTCAAGTCACAGTTTTGTTCACAATCCCTCATCTGCTCATGCTACGTACCAAATAAAACATTTGACCATATTATGTTCAGTCGAAAATTGGTTAAATTCTGAATACTTTAAACAAAAATTGATCCGCAGTATGCAACTGTCTAATATTAACTAGGACGTGTCTTTAATGTGTGATTAATTTGATGCACTATTATTTTTGTTTCAAATATACTGGTACTAAATAAGAGTCACCAATATTTTCTTGTTGAAAGGTTTTAGTTTTTATTTACAAATTAGAGAAAATCTACCCTATATAGCCTTCTTATAAACAGTCCTCAGTTTAACTCAACGCTTCTGAAAGTGTAAAAAGAAGAAAGTGAAAAGTGGTGTAAATTTTCAGTCAGATATGTACAATGAAAAATCAACTAAAAATGAGAGGCTGTCTGTCAGCATAAAAATACCTCTTCAAATCTGTAGGGAAATAGTCGTATCGAAATTATTTGTGAACGTTTATATTTCATTTCTCCCCGAATTAGTTCGCTATCATGGAAAATTTGGTGACGGCAATTTGTGACGAGTTCCCAGGTACACTGCGCAAGCGCAAGAGTTACGTCATGTTGGTAGCGTGCATCATAATGTACATTCTCGGATTCAGCTGCATAACACATGTAAGTATTTATGGTTATTATCTCCCTTTCTGTGACTCTCTCACACTTCATACTTCCACCACTTATTTTTCGTGTGAATATGGAAGTGTGCGCGCGCCACGATGATATTTAATTGTATAAACAGATTTCGATTGTACATTGTTTTGTGGAATGATAAATAATAAATGATAAATAATATAATAAAATTATGCTATGGCAATATGAGCGGTATGATCTATATAGATCATATGGATTGAGCCATAGTCATAAGACAGTGGTGAGGAGGATAAGGCTATAAAGATGATGGCCATCTCTCCACATCATTATATCAAAATGTCCTGAAAAGTCGCATGGCAGTAAATTTTAAGATTTTTGCCTTAGAGAGTAAACCGCCTTTAAAATTAGGAAGGAATAAGAAATTATAACTTGAAGAAATATGGGGCGTATCATCCTTACCACTGTCTTATGACGATAGGAGGCGCTTTTTTCTTCGCCTGATGTGGCCTTCTTTCTGAGACCGTGTCAGAGTAACATATTGATATTTTGTTGTTGTTGAAAGTCTTTCCAAGCCATCAAAACCGTGTTACTGGAAATTCGAAACAGACCTCTTCAAGTTATAATCTATTATTATTTCTCAATTCTAAAGGCGGTTTACTATTGCAAACTCCCTAAAATTTACTGTCATGTGACTTTTAGTACATTGGATATAATAATGTGGAGAGAAGGCCATGATCTTTAATAAGTAGCCTTATCCTCCTTAAAACTGCCTTATGAAGATAGGAGACGCTTTCATCTTCGCAGCGTGTTGTCTTCTTTTTGTTTGTTGGAAGTCTTTCCAAACGATCAAAACCGTTTCACGTTAAATATGACACCGAATTACGATGCTAGTGTGAATTAACACCCCACCCCTATAGGGAGGCGAAAACATGTTAAATTCTATGTTCCAGCCCCACTGCCGTGGGTGCGCCTGCATTTGATAATCTCTCCGCCTTGGAGCTAGACAGGAAAAAGAATATTCATTGACTTCATTTCAAATAATTTGCTATTTTCCAATAATAAACTTCATTAGGACATCATTATAAAAAGACCCTTTCAACTCAAAATGCATGCGTTATAGTGTGCGTTGCAGTATTTCTGAGTAGGGAGGGTACATCACAGATCACATGCAGAAAATCTACAGAGTTTTATTGAATTAGTACCTAGAAGATTAAGTGTTTGTAAACATTTTCACCCTTTTTTCTACCACAAGACTGGCAGTTACTGGGTGTCCCATCTCGATAGTTACGGCGCATTTTTCAATTACTTGGTGTATGCATTGCTGGAGTGCATCGGAGTGGCCTGGATCTATGGCGTGAGGCGATTCTCAAACGATCTAAGAACGATGTTGGGAGATAAGTGGATCGATCATTGGACCTTTACGTGGTGGCCGATGAACTGGTGTGCCTTCACACCCGCACTCATGTTGGTGAGTTCATGGACCTTCTACACAAGGACATACATCGGTCTTGAATGAATTCAAGTGCCTTTGTATTTCAACGATGCACGAATAACATTCAATGCACATTTTCCTCTTTGATCCAATGACGACCACTGCAAATTTGCCGAGGATATGAGATTTTCGATAAAAAAAAATGCTATGCGCAGAAGAGGTTATAAATAACATGTCTCCAGGAACGGATGTGCAGTTATAGAAAATGTCGTCTTATTTCAATTTCATCCAGATATGAATTTTAGAAGAGGGAAACAAAAATGTGATGCATACCGTGTTGCCGTCGATCTAAATTTTTGTACTTTCGGACAAATCTCCCGTTATAAATATTTTTCCTCTCACCATCACCGTGTCTTAAGTGTGTCCGTCAAAGTAATTCCATGTTATTTGTCGCACACAATTTGGTAAGTCGCTGGTCTCTGGTATTGGCTTGTGGACCATATAGGGATAATTGTCAATATATCAGCCCAACATTCATGAACCACGTTTGCAAAGTGCTACCATTTCCCTTTGTCTCGAGCGTATCGACATAATGTAACAAAATCCCTGTGAAAAGACACCTGCTTAAGATGTACATAATCCAGAACTAGGCGGTGGTCGTGATAGGATCAAAGAAATGTACTTAGTTGACGGCATGAACATTGGAAATGAATCCATGCAAAAACTACGTGAACAAAATTTATTTATCGATTTTTTTTAAGATCATGAAGTAAAGAGAAAAGTAAATATTGCTTTTATTACGATCGTGACTATGGCGGGCAAAGAGTAAAATATATTCTCGTGTACTTACTGCCAACAGTTTGTTCTGATGTTCAACTGGCTGAACTGGGAGGAACCGAGTTATAACGGACCATTCCCTCAATGGGCCGTGGGCATCGGCTGGACGATGACGACGTTCTCGTTGATTTGGATCCCCGTCGTCATCATCTACGAGTTCGTCATGACCGATGGTACACTGGCCGAGGTTCGTGAATTCAAACTGATGTCATTAATGACATGGTCACATAATGTATACTGAAATTGGCCAGCTCGGCGGCCGGGCGGCGAGTTTTTAGCTAATTTCGCCCGGTCACCGAGCGGCAGCCGCACAGGGCATTGGTCGGTCGCCGCTGAAGTTTTAGCGCACAGTTAAAATTCTGGCGGCGCGTGCTCGATTTTGGTAGTCATCAGTCGATCACTGCCCGGAGGCCGCACGGAGTAGCTCCCGGATTTTGCCTAGTTTTTACCTGAAATCGATCTGTGACCGACAGGAAATCGACATGGCGCCGCCCGATCATCGCTGGGGCTTTACAGCCCGCTCAACTTCTCCAAGAATCGCGGGGCGATGCCTAAATTCCAGCGGCGACCGAGCAGGCTATAGCCTACATCGGGCGAACGCCGCTTTATAATGTGACCAAAGCATAACCCCTTCAGTACCAGGCTTAGAATACCACATGCAAAGTCTATGGAGATTTGTTGTAATGGTACTATTAAAGACGGTTGGATTAAGTGATGTCATCTAAGTTATGTCAATCACGTGAGGTATTCAGTAGAATGAAAAGGCTGATGGAGTGTGTTTCTGTTTCTACACTGCAATAACTGGGGTGTTAAATTTAACACCAAAGGTGTTGTAAAATATGAATAACAGAAAAGTATTGATTTTTTTCAACACCCTTGGTTTTAAAGCCAATGCTGTTGGTGTTTGGAATAATTCATTTGGTGTTAGAATAACACATGTGGCGCCAAAATTTTTCACCACGTCTGGTATCTATATTGTGCAACACCATTGGTGTTAAATCTAACACCCCAGTTTTTGCAGTGTACCACGCAGTAACATAGCAAAATTTTAATCAGAATTAATAATTTGTTTTGATTTATCTATTTTGTTATTTTTTATTTTTTATTTTGATTTTATTATTTCTTTTAGGGGGGGGGATCGAAATCACAGTCATATGGATTCGAGGGATCATCTTTAATAGGCCCTGTAATATTTCTAAAAGTTTACTAAATTCTAAAAAAGGATGATCAAAGTGACCATAGGTGGAGATGTATACATATGTGTCTGCCTGAGAAAGTGGTCAGAGATGACCAATGTCTTGATGGATTTTGACCGATATTAATCAAGACATTGTGGTCACTTTGACCAAATTGTTGACTTATATGTGTGTCCCTAAAATATCAAGTCGCTTTGCTCCCAAACACGAATTTGTCTATCCAACCAGCTATCCATTGATCTACTTATAACCCCCATCCATCAATTTATTTATTTATCTATATATCCATCCATTTATCTATCTATCTATCTATCTATCTATCTATCTATCTATCTATCTATCTATCTATCTATATCTATCTATCTATCTATCTATCTATCTATCTATCTATCTATCTACCTATCTATGTATCCTTTAACTATCAATATCCATATGTACCTACCTATCTCAAGATGTCACAAAATACCTTGGCCGGTTCAGTCGCTTTATTTTTTTGCAAATTTCAATGAAGTTAAAATTCACTTTGTCAGCTTTGATCCTCCAACCCCTACTAACTCACCCCCCCCCCAAAAAAAAAATATTCAATATAATTAATCAAAATAAAACAAAAATCTTTCAACGGGGCCAAAAAAACACGTAATGACGGATTTATTATGACTAATATCACCATCCTCTGAGATTCCATGTTCAGGTGATACACATTCTCGCTGAAGCTATCTCCTTTCCAGCGGTGGAGGTTTTAATATCACCCCTCGATAACGTGGGGCCCGGCCCTGCCCAAGTTCCGGCTGGAGGCGTGGAAGGTCCACGCTGCTCACAGGACCACGATGGGTGGCATGCTGGACATTGATGGGAGTGGGAGGAAATGGAACCCGGGAGACATCTCCTTGGAGGAACCCAAGAAAGAAAACGGAGAGCCGACAGCGCCGACAGCGCCGACACCAGGACCAACTGAAACGCCAAATGCCAAACAGGGATTTGACAATATGGTATAGAGTTAGGCATCAGCACACTCTTTGAAACCCTGGGTCACACAGTGGGTCACACAGACATGGGTAAAGAATCCGTTGGGGCCACACTCCGAAAAATGCCGGGTTCAACCAACTTCCGGGTCAAGTTTGACCAAAATCCATGTCTACCTGACCCTGATTTTAGTCAAATTTGACCCAGAATGTAGCTAGTTGCACACTCTTAGAAATCCTGGGTCAGACAGACATGGGGAAAGGGCCCGTTGAGGCCACACTCCGAAAAATGCCGGGTTGTACCAAATTTCAGATCAAGTTTGACCAAAATCCATGTCTACACATGTACCTGACCCGGATTTTGGCCAAATTTGACCCAGGATGTGGTTGAATCTGACCCTTCTTCCAGTATAACTCCAACAGAGTTATTTCCAAGTCATTACTGACTAGAAGAGTGCAGTATAACAAATTTTGAACGTACTGTTGTCAAGTAGTAGATCCATGTTACCAATTATGTATGAATTTTACGTATCTGTGGGTATATTCATCAAAATTTAAACAAGTAATTCTACTACGCGTGAACTGTTGCAAGACAGGGCAAGAGTGTGATGGAAATTGACTCTTTACCTTAGTCATTTTGATAATCATTACATAAAGTCATTTATTTATGTACGCTTGTGGTTGTTTGCAAGGGCAGAAGGTTTTTTAGCCACTAAATGAAAATATTTTTGCATCGTGTATATTGATAAAAAATTATGAATTTATATCAATGACACTGTTTATTGATAAGAAATATCTACGTGTCACAGTATATTGCCTTTATCCTATGACTCATGAATGCTGTCATAATTCATGGATGAGTAAGAATTAGAGCATGAAAGAAAATGTATATTACTATTTTTATACGGTTGGATTTATCTCTTTTGTATGAAAATGTGTACAAAACTTAGATGTTAGAATACTACCAGTTACCGTTTTCAGGACCAAAAAGCCACACATTTTGCAATAAAAAGGTGTTACAATGACACCTGGGTATAAAATTGCTGGTGTATGTCTTTCGGTAAGTCTGGATTTTAATTTTTTAAAACTTAGATTTTGAGTTTTAAGAAAATGTCATTAAAGTAGGCCCTAACGATTTTATATCAGAAATGAGAGAAAAATATAAGATACAAGATTTTGCACATTCAATCGTTCATATCGCTTTGAACGAAATTTTATCTATGAACTTCAGCCGAGTGTCCGAATATCTTGAGATGGGCCTATATGAGATGTGTACCTCAAAAGGTCTTTCTATTTTGAATTTAGCAGTGATTATTTCAGATTTTGAGATTCTCAGAAAGTGTCTTTCATGCACAGAATTCTTAATTGTATTCAAATCTACTTGCTGAATCGAATTTCTTATCAGTGTTCTTTATTTGTACATTTTGAGATTTTCACATGGGGAGAAGCTAGTCAGTGTGATGACCCTAGTGTGTTTGATTATTATATACAACTCTTTAAAAAATTGAGTGATGCGCCTATATGTGGTCGTATGGTGATAACAAATGTTAGTGAATCTATTTTAATGAAAATATAGATATTTGCGCCCTTCTCTCTAAAAAAGTCAGAGTTGCCTTACTAGTTGTATTACTAGCTTTTATCATTCAATGTTTTTTTTATAATAGCAAAAGTATGTACTGTATATATGCAGTATAGTTTTTGTATAAGATTTGGACTTTTTTATGTGTGTAAATACTTATTGAAATGAACAGTGTGTAAACTTCGTCACATGTAAGCCGACAAAAGTGAAAACTCTGTACTGATCCGATGTAATTTTAGTAATGAGTTTTAGTAGAACTTGATGTACAGAATTTATATCATGAGTTCTTTTTGTCCATTCATCAATCAGTCGACAAATAATTTTCATATAGTCAACATACAAAATAATAAACGTCTACCTGAAACCACGTTTAAACGAAGATTGAAACGTTCGAAATTAGAAACTGTTTAAATGAGGATATAAAGGCCACGTATGCACGATATGAATTACTTATTTAGAAAATAGATTTCAATTACATTAAATTTTACCATTTCTTGCATATTAAATCAAAGTAATTTGTAAAAACGTAGATGCATTTAGCATAAATCTCTTTTTTCTTTTTCTTATTTTTCGTGTTGTACTTAAAGTACAGTGCATGTTGTATTCCCTATGGTGATACAAGTATACGTGTTATAATGAGTATAAGGGAAATTATATGTATTGGGTAAAGAGATATTTCGCATTTCAAAACACCCACCGAGATCAATTAATTGTGAAAATAATTATAACTATCTTGTGGGGATTTTAATTTTTGGTGGGGGGGGGGGGGGCTTATTTTGGAGAAGGGGTGCAGCTTGGGTATTATTGGTTGCAACCACGAGTAAAGGCTTCAACAAGGTATAAGAGCGAAAAGGGTGTCGGAGATTTATGTAGCAAAATCAAAAAGGGCATCAGTTAGTCTAAAGATTAAAAAAAAACACGACTTTTGTACATCTGTTCAGCCGCTAATACACAGTAGGAGGAATGAATTAATTTGAAAGTGACGGTGACATAACTTTTAGAAATGAATTATCAACTGATCGGGTGAAGATATGGCGATATAAAAACAGTCTTGTGTTGTCAAGCATCTTTGTTCTCTATTAATGTAACTAATTACATATAATTGTGATGGGATGCATATTGATGTGGACTTTCTGGACTTCACTTTCTCGCTTTTTATTGCACTAAAATTTAAATGATTAACTCGTGTGAAATCGTGTTATTTCAAAAATATTTTTTAGTATGTATGACTCTGGAAAATTGCGTGCTTACATAAACTGTCGTCTTCATGACTATAAATAATATTTTTAACGAATTGTCTTGATTAACTATACTAGCAACTTTTATACAGTTATACCGTATAAACACAACTTCTGGTAATTCATTGGTAACTCATATTGGTACTGTATCTAAACATTTAGACGGTAGACCAGTTTGTGTGTCACGTGCCAAAACATTGTGTAGTATTACTTCTGGCAGTATTTTTTACTGTCTTTACGAGGTGGATATTTTACTCAGAGATATGTTTGCGAAATTATCAGGGAAACCCATGTTGTACAATTTCTTTGTACATATAATGAAAACATAATCAGAAACAATCACATGCACTGATTATATGTGATTGTTTGAGATTGCTTTGGTTTGAAGTCTTCCGAAGTTGTTAAAAAATTACGAGGTTTTGTTATTTTTGTACAAATGATAATTAATGTACATTCCAAAATGTAAAATCTGATTATTTGCAATTAATATTTGATGCTTGATTTTGTAATATGGGTGTTAAAAGCAGACGCAAATTTGAGAAAGGTATTCTCTTTTTCATGTATCAACTGATCTATAGGAAGAAATAAATATCAAAATATACAAAAAAAAACTTCTCTGATCAGTGGTGTCATTTGCTTGATTACTTGATACTTGATAAAAAAAAATCTCTCCTATTTTTGGAGAAAAAAAAATTATACATATGAAGGCTGAAAGTCTCTCCGTTTATATGACACCAAAAAGTCTGAAACTGGTTCATGCTTGAGAGATCACTGCCCACTTTGTAAATTACATGAAAATTGGGTTGCTCAGGAATTAGTTATCCATTGTAAGTGTAACAAAAGACACAAGCTCTCTTGGATTATGTGTGGAGCTAGGTGGGGATTGGAAAGGTAAATTAAAGATCTTAGCAACTGAAAACAAACACAACCGTATGGAGGTGAAGGGGTGGTGGGGTACGCGGGTGGTAAGGTACTGGGTGGTGGGGTGTGGGGTGGTGGGATGTGGGGTGGTGTGTGTGAGGGTGTAGGGGTGAAGGGGAGGAGGTGGTGGTGGTGGTGGTGGAGGTGGTGTTAGAATTACCGAAACCCACCACCCCACCATCCCCTCCACCTCACCCCCATACCCACACAACCACTACATTCCACATCCACACCAGCCCCACACCCCCACCATTCCCACCATCCTCACCACTCCCTCACCCCACCACCCCATAACCCCTTCACACCAATTCTTGCTTTCAGTCATTAAAGGTGAATGAAACCCCAAAACATCTTCCTGCATTCAAAGAATATATAATAATAAAAGCAATAAAACAGTGAAAGTTTGAGCAAATTTGGTTGAACCGTTTGAGACAAACAAATGTTCAAAGCTTGTTTATTCATCATTACGGAGGATTCTTAAATTGGCAACTCTGCCATTTTTTGCGATGAAAGTGTGGAGAACTCCCCATTGGTTTTGTACATAAATCTTCACTTATTTTTACTTTTTGCGAAATGTCCGATTGCCTCTTGCTTGTTGTTCAAGTATGTCAGAGCAATAATGATTCTACATGTTTTCCTGAAAGAATTTAATTACCTTCTCAACCAAATTTCAGAAAAACGTAAATTTGTGAAAATTTGTGTGCGAAATCTATGGGGAGTTCTCCACACTTTCATCTAAAAAAGGGGTAGAGTTGCCAATTTAGGAATCCTCCATAATAAGGATTAAGTAAGCTTTGAACATCCATAACTCTTGAACAGTTCAGTCAAATTTGCTCAAACTTTCACTAGTTTCTTTCTCTTATTTTTATCTTTTCTCTGATTGCAAGTAGATGCCTGGGTTTTATTCCCCTTTAAGAATTAATTTAAATATCCCAATCCCCAACTAGCTCCACACATAATCAAAGAGAGCTTGAATCTGCTTTAACAGTGGATAGCCAATTCTTGCGCAACCTAATTTTCATGTCCCTTACAAAAGTGGGCAGTGCTCACTCAAGCATAAACCAATTTCAGATTTTGTGGTGTCATATGAAAGAAGAGACTTTCAGCTTTCCATATTTATAAAATTTGTTAAAAATATGAGAAAAAAAATATTTGGGGGCCATTTTAAAAGTGTATCTTTTTTGTGGGACACTCGATATCATTTACTGTCAATTCACGAAACAATGTAGTGTTGGGGTCAACATTGGCTCATAAAATTCATATATATACGTTACTTCAGAGGGCTCCGTCCGCTGACTTTCGAAAAATCATCACGTTTCGACATAACCTGCTATAAGAAGTTCAATGCAGAATTTATTCCTTACTAAATGTCAAATCATCGACTGTCCATTTCACGAAGCAGTAGAGTTATCAGAGGGGCAAAATAAACTCATAAAACCGCTAGAACCATGAGCTTCAGGGAGCTGAACAAGGGCGTAGGCTGGTTTGGGCATGGGGGTGCACATCTTGGGGAGGTGGAACAGGGAGGTTCACATCTTGGGGAGGTGGAACGGGGAGGTGCACATATAAGGGAGATGGAACTAAAGTTGAGAAAATCAGGCGTTGAAAGCAGAAAAGGTGGTGCAAAGGTGGTGTGTATGTGTATGCGCGCGCACGCGTGTGTGTGTTTGTGTGTATCTGCGTGTGTATGCGTGCGTGTGTATGTGTGTGTTTGTGTGTTTGTGTGTGTGTGTATGCGTGTGTGTGTGTGTGGGTGTGTGTATGTATGTTGTGTGTGTTGTGTGTGTGTGTGTGTGTGTGTGTGTGTGTGTGTGTGTGTGTGTGTGTGTGTGTGTGTGTGTGTGTGTGTGTGTGTGTGTGTGTGTGTGTGTGTGTGTGTGTGTGTGTGTGTGTGTGTGTGTGTGTGTGTGTGTGTGTGTGTGTGTGTGTGTGTGTGTGTGTGTGTGTGTGTGTGTGTGTGTGTGTGTTGTAAGTGTTGATATGTGTGAAATTATTACTTTTAATCGGGAGTATTATTTGGATCTGCGTAGACCGAATCAATACCCAAATCCCAATTACTTTATTCAAATATCACAAAAGCATAACTGTGATTGACGCTACATTAAAGACACTATACATTGTGGAAGACACATATCTGACAGTGTTTGAATGGACAAACAAACACCCTAGAACACAAAACTTTAGACAGTTATCCTGTCACATGTAAAATATGTACAGATAAAAAGTGGCACATGAATTATTCTCGGCCGATGAAAATTCTGCAACACAGCAATCTATGGTGGAGTCTCTCAATGATTTTTACTTTTTTTTTAAAGCAATTAATGATCATTTTGAACTGCATTTTTTTCAGGGCTTCATTTATAGGCCTTGTCAAAGACACTAGTTACATGGGGAATCATATAGCTCACATTTTTAAGTAGAAATATTGTGATACGATGCCTTTAATGTCAAAGAGCATAGTCTAAGCTTTCAATTACCTTTATATTGTGCGTTTTGGTTGGTCTAATTTGCATATGTTAATCTCCAGATATGTTTAGAAAACAAAGAAAGGATATAATCACACTGTCCCACTTTTACTAGGGAATGGGGCCTGATGTTATAACTGACTGTAGCAAAGTGGCGCAATTGTGATTTTACCTTGTCGTTGTTAGCTACACAAATCTCGAGATTAAAACGGGAAAATTTAACAAAACAAACTGCGTTTGAAAGCTAGGACTGTGCCTTTGACGTTGATGTTACATCCTGTCACAACGGTATCGTCTAATTATCAAAGAGGGCGCACAATGATTATTATTTTTGAGCCACCTCGTTGTAAGTACCTACTGTTCACTGAATCCATCCAATATTAAGAGTAAGCGAGTTGATGCTTTCACAGATTCATCGACTCTTTCATCAATTCACCTCAGGAGGTTGGTTGTTGATTCGTGAGAGTCCCGTCGTTCCGTCATCGTTGTTTGCATTGTGCACGAGCAGAATTATGGTAAGCACTGCGCTTATACAATTCTAGTTATTTAATTCTTGTTTT
>JZLH01S0003561.1:9228-25209 GCA_001188425.1 Eucidaris tribuloides
TTCCGCCGCCCCTGCCTGGCGCCGACCCTGATGCATTGTTATTGTTGTTTTTAAATAAAATTTGTAATGAAATATCCATGTTTAATTCATATTTTGTAACGGTGTATTTTATAATGATAATAATAATAATAATAATAATAATAATAATAATAATAATAATAATAATAATAATAATTTAAGGTATACAATTTAAAATGGTCCAATCGGGAAAAAATTATCTAAAGGTAAATGGCATAATTCGGGTAGTCCTCAACTTGGGCTGAAACTACTCTAGAATCAAGTAAACTGTGCACGGATTCTCCTGTGAAAATCTTGGAGTCGAACGTTGACTCATTCTAAAAAAAACTAATGTTAATATCCCTTGTGGCAGGCAAACCTGCTCTATGGGGCCTATTTTTTTATCGTGCCCCGATAGAATTAGTGTTTATGCTTGATTCTCCTCAAGTAAACAAATTAGAGACAAATCCTTCTGGCTGGTATATCCACTCCAGCAGGTGTATAGTTGGTATACATTTCAACTCATTTGGTTCTTGAGGCATTTTCAAGTGTTCCCAATCATGTCACTGACCTTTAAGGTAATTACTTTTCTCAAAAAGGTATGTGTATTTGGTATCATATAACAGCAGAATAAATTTTCTTTCTGATAAACTTAATCACATTTAATTTACTGTTATAAATCAAGAGTTATAATTACTTTTGTGCAGTCAGGCAAACTTCACGTTTGTCCCGCTTTTGTGCATTGGTCGTAATGACAACTGAATTGGTGGTATTTTTGCTTACAGAACTCATAAAAACTGAAATACAAAAATCAATGAATAACAAATGCATTTTGTCTTTCAATATTATTAATGATTACCTAGTTCGATACAAATGACCCTTTTTTGGCATTGAAATGATATTGCAAATGTTTATGTCTTGTGTTTACCACACTGCAATCACACTGACATCATGATGATCTGCACATCTAATTTATTGTAGAACTTTTGTCAAAGTTATGTAACCCCTTTGCATAAGAAATCAGAAATGTACAACCTGAAAAATCTGTTCGTTCAGCTAAATTGAATGAGTATTGTATAAAACTTTTCACACTTTCAGTGGGTTTCCTTGTTAAACAGTATGCAGAACTTGCGTGTACATGTTTAGCACATATACAGTAAACTCGAACAAACTCGATTTTGCGTCATTGCAGAAAATTCAATATATTTCAAGATTGACACAGTCACACAACCAAATGAAATGAAATAAATTTTATTGGAATGCATGGTATTTTATCTTATACCCAACATAACTAGGTTGTTAATGATTTTTATATATTAAAAAAATAATTTCGCGGGGACTATTTTTTCTTTAGATAGTCAGTATGTTGATCTTCATTTTAATTGCATAATTGTTTGCATTTTGCTGAAACATAATTTTAATCTTTCTTTTTGGAATTTACATCATGTTAATGGGTAAAATCCTGTATAAAAGTTAATTATAACAAAAACATATTACATACAAATGTCCACCCCATCACGCGGCGACCACAATACGTTTGAATTATTAGATATTAACAATATTTACAATTTGGCTGCGTGTCTTTGGCATTTGTTTATCCTGACATGGTGCCTTCGAAGACCCAAGTTATGCTGTTGCCTGGAAATATACAGGAGAGATTGGAATAATGGTACTATTTAATCGTAAATGACCTTTAACTTTGGTAAATGATGTGCTATATTGTCAGAGCAATTGGGGTCCAAGTCGACAAAATAATATGAATAAGGCAATAAGGCTGTGTGTCCAACCTTTGGACAACAGTACTCTAATCATTTACCATCTAATCGACAGGTGTTTATTTAAACAACCTGTCGACCTGCCTGACATTTTACAGGCGTCGGAATTTTCAACACACACACACACACACACACACACACACACACACACACACACACACACACACACACACACACACACACACACACACACACACACACACACACACACACACACACACACACACACACACACACACACACACACACACACACACACACACACACACACACACACACACACACACACACACACACACACACACACACACACACACACACACACACATACACACACACGCGGACGCTTCAGTAATCCCGCCGTTCTACTCATCTGGAAAGTTTCATTTCATCCACAACAACATTTGAGTCATGTCTGGACCGGCTAGTCTTAACGGTCGTGGCCGGGGCTGTGCTGTTCTTTTTGTCACTTTCTTCTCCCAGTTCATTTATGGTGGATTTATTCAGACGATCGGCATTTACATTGTGGAGTGGCAGGAGCATTTCTCAGTCGGGGCAGGGTCGATCGCCACCACTGCAAGTGAAGTAAGCTTTACGGCCAACTTTGCAGGTACGTTGACAGTGCGTATACAGGACCTCCCTGTGTGGACTCTTTCATTTGTACGTCTCCAATTCATTATGTTCCAATCAGTTCTCGTCATCTTTGATTTACCCATGCTTTTACATTTTGACTGGTGCTTTTATTAATTCAGCCACTACTGACATCTATAGTTCTGCATTTGTTGTTTCTCCTGCCCTTCCTCACAGAGGAGTCGACCCTGTGGGGCAGGGGGCGATCGCCCCCCATGAAAATATTGGGGGACAAACATATCGATTTGCCCCCCCCCCCAATAATTTTGACAACTTGAAAAAATTGTAATATGCAATGCAAATATGTTTTAAAAGCATTGGAAAGCACTATAAACCAATTAAATAAGGCATGAAAATACTATTAAACATACAAACTTGTAATTTTTTTTGGCGCGCTTTGCGCGCAAACTTTTGTGTTACAATGGGCCGCGGAGCGCGCCGAAAATTTTGGATTTTTTTTATTCCCCCCCCCCCCAATCCAAAACATGGATCGACGCCCCTGCTTTCACATTTTATTTTATCCGTTTTCCCTTCTTTTTCCTCTCCTCTCTGCATTGTTTGTTTCTGTCTAGTTTTTGTCCCACTGGTACTGTCATTATACCTGTATTGTCCTTGAACGTTTTTAGCAGTCTAAACTATCAAACGGGGCCTACAGACTACAAGCCTGGCTTCAGTAGGTTCCCCATTTCCATCCTTATTTCCATAATGCATGTGTTTGCTCTTATTATTATTTTTTTTGAACCGCAAAATATTTCGCATCCAAACAAATATTCTCAAATTCTTATCTTCCGCATGACCGGTGCAGTACATTTATTTCATACTCACACAATACAATTTTATGTATGATGTAGATCGCATTATCTTTATGTCACCATATACATGTTTAATCGCTCATATTTAGGCTATGTACTTCAGTACCCCAATGTACACATGTACGCCTATATACAATACTCTGTTACGTTATATTTTGTTGGAAATGAAATGAAGGTACGAT
The DNA here is from genome assembly GCA_001188425.1 of Eucidaris tribuloides. Lineage (NCBI taxonomy): Eukaryota > Metazoa > Echinodermata > Echinoidea > Cidaroida > Cidaridae > Eucidaris > Eucidaris tribuloides. The sequence goes on from JZLH01S0003561.1 coordinate 12,625, forward strand.
TATCCAGTCAATAGTTTTTTTTCCTTTGTCTGCACACGCAACATGATCGGAAGTGCATGCAAGTCACGGGAGAATTGAACGCTATTATGTTTGCACACACAATGTAAGTTCATGATCATAAAAAATAGCTTCCCTATCTCATGCGTAACGACGCGCGACAGGATTAAATCGTATAGCGTGTGCGCTATAGTCAGGAATGCATTGCAGAACCGTTTACACTGGTACGTTATTATTATTCACTCTAAAACGGAAATGTTATTTCAACATTTAAAAAGGTCGAGGAGTGACCGCACTTTACAACACTTTCTAGATGTTATATCCAGCCTTTTATCTAGCTGGATACAACATTTATAGTGTCAGATCCAGCTGGTTTATACAACATTGTGAAATTGCGGTCACTCCTCGGCCCTATGTTGAGATAGCATTTCAGTTTTTAGAGTGATAGTAGTAGTAGTAGTAGTAGTAGTAGTAGTAGTAGTAGTAGTAGTAGTAGAAGTAGTAGTAGTAGTAGTAGTAGTATAGTATTATTATTATTATTATTATTATTATTATTATTATTATTATTATTATTATTATTATTATTATTATTATTACCTAATAGTATTATTATTATTATTATTATTATTATTATTATTATTATTTTATTATTATTTTATTTATTATTATTATTATTATTATTATTAAAGTGTTGTTGTTGTCGTCGTCGTCGTCGTCGTTGTTGTTGTTGTTGTCATTGTCATTAACCGCTGAAGTCCGCTATGTTGCCGAACTCATTAGTGGGTCTAAAGTGTAGGTCATATATCAAAGTGTAAATAAAAAAGGGCTTTCACAATGTTAACCAATGCCTTTAGTATTAAAATTGTTTCCCGTCAGGAGTATTTGCTGGTGCCTTATGCAAAAGATTCGGTTCTCGTTTCGTCCTCCTTTTGGCGGGAATCCTCGCATCATTCTCAACCTTTCTAGCTTCGTTTGCTACCAGCCTCTGGCACCTTTACACCCTTGCCATTTTCGCAGGTAGGTCTGCGTTGTTTTCACTTTAAAGCCGTAGGCCCGGGGGGGGGGGTCACTCTCCACATGGCCTGCTACCCACCCGTGTCCGATAACCTCAGAAATGCACCCTAAACGGCGTAATCTCAATTAACCAAATTTTCAACCCTAAATGGCGTAACGCATGAGAAAAGCTACCCTAAGTGGCGTGAATCCCTGGAAATCCATTAGTTTTGATACTCTAAGTGGCGTGAATAGGGAATCCACTAATTTTATTTCCTAAGTGACGTAAACGGTGAAAGTTAACTAATTTGATACCCTACCCAAGTGTCCTTCTATTCTAAAGCATTATTGTACAGTGCACAACCCGTAAAGGTTCACTTAATAATTACTTTACAATTTTCCTAATTAACAAACGTTCATTTGGAGATGTTTTTAGATCTACCTCAAATTTTTACCCCTAAATGGCGTAATCTACATAACCAAATTAGTAACCCTAAATGGCGTGACATGTGAGAAAAGATTACACTAAGTGGCGATTGCCGGCGAATCGTGCTGCAAAAGTTGCCCTTTTTTCAAAAGACGTCGACGACGTCCGAGGGCTGGAAAAGGGACCCTTTTTTACCCTTTTTCTGGACTCGGGTGCGTAGCAGGCCTTTTGGAGAGCGACCCACCCGGGGCCGTAGGCTAACAATGACCACAGTTAAAAAAGAATGTGAGCTACATAATCCTCCATGCTGTAAGTGTCTTGTATAAGGTCTAAAAAAATGAAGCCTTATATGGTGAAAAAAATGTGCCGAAAAATTGACAATTTTGTATGTTTAATAGTATTTTTATATCATGTTAAGTGGTTTTATATTGCTTTCCTGCTTGTAAAAACATATATTTACATTGCATGTTATTGATTTTTTTTTTCCAATTTGTCAAAATTATTGGGGGGGGGGAAGGAGGGGCAAATCGATATGTTTGCCCAAATATTTTCATGGGGGGGGGGGGCGATCGCCCCCCTGCCCCCCCCCCCCCCCCCCCCAGGATCGACGTCTCTGATGGTACCCATAGTTTTACAGTTTTGGCCCTTGGAGCTTGATATCTAGACACCAACATAGCCAAATGAACCAGTTGAAAAACGTTGCATCCACTTGCCATATTGCTGATTTTGCCAAGTTAAACTAAATTTTAACATCCCTTTTTTTTTATAAAAACAAGATACGCCCTAGTATCTTAACATTTGACATTTGACCTACTTATGTGACCTCGACCCCAATTTAACATTGAGGTCACTATACATGTAGCATCTACCATCCAAGTTAGTCACAAATGGGCCAATACCAACCAAAGAAAAAACTTGCAAGTATATCCTATCATTTGACTTCATCTGACCTTTGACCTACAAATGTGACCTTTGACCCCCAAATAACATTGAGGTGCCTGTTACGCATCTACCACCCCAAGTTTAGTTACAAATGGGCATGTGGTTAGAAAGTTACCTAGTTTGGACCCTTATGGGCCCTGCCCCCTGGGCTCCAAGGGGGCCAGGTGTACCATTCCAAGAACCCTCTATCCCCTCCCCCTGAGGACCATTCCCACCAAGTTTGGTCTAAATCCATTGATGTGAATGTGAATTATTCCCATAGGGCCCTACCCCAAACTTTTCCCCCCTTAGGGGCCAAACAGGGCCACCCTGGGCATTGTCATAAGGAACATTAATTCAGCACATATATTATAAGTATGGTATATCGCAAAATTTCATCTATTGATCATGAAATCTTCCAGAATGATTTAAAAAGAAGTGACCTTGTTGTTAATGAAAGCAGTAATTTCGATGAGTTGGTTACATTGTATGAAAATACCCTGTCATCTATTCTTGATGAACATGCTCCACAAGTAACAAAGTATGTAAGTCTAAGATCTAAAACACCTTGGTATAATGAGGAAATTAGACTTGTCAAACGACAGAAACGTACTGAGCTGAGAAGAAGTGGATGAAGAGTGGAAATGTAAATGATCATGATAATTACAAGAGTTTACGGAACAAAACTTTGTCTTTAATGAATCGTGCCCGTCAGAAGTACTATAATGAATGTATTAGTGAAAATAGCACTAATCTGAAAAAATTGTTTCATATTTCAAAGTCGTTATTAAATATGAAGAAGTCCACTCTTGATCTACTACCTCATATGGATACAGGCACCTTTGTAAATGAACTAGGTACATATTTTGAGCAGAAGATTGTGAAAATCTGTAACAATATTGAGTCACATCTGGCGGAAATGCCTGATACAGGTAGAGTACATAGCCATCCTTTTTGTGTAGAAGTCCAATTTCCGTTGAGACAGTTTTCTACTTTGTGTGAAAATAATGTACGAAAACTGATCATGAGGTTAAATAAGAAGACTTGTTCATTAGATCCAATACCCACAAAGTTAGTTGTGAATAACATTGATGTTTTGTTGCCAGTAATCACTAAAATGATAAATATGTCCCTTACAACAGGACAATTTCACCCAAATTGGAAGTTGGCTGTAGTTAGACCATTACTTAAGAAACCCGGTGCAGATCTGCAATTTGCAAATTGTAGACCTGTTAGCAATCTACAGTATGTTTCTAAATTAGTTGAAGCAGTAGTGTCAAGTGAAATTCAGCAACATCTCTTAAACAATGAATTATTACCTCCAATGCAGTCAGCATATAGAAAAAACCACAGCACAGAAACAGCATTGTTGAAAGTAAAAAATGATTTGCTTTTAGCTATGGATAAGCAGCAGGTTGTAATTTTGGTTCTCTTAGATATGAGTGCAGCATTTGATTTAATTAGGCATGATATTCTTCTAGACACTCTTGAAACACACTTTGGGATAACTGACATGGCACTGTCATGGATAAGGTCTTATTTAACTGGAAGAAGACAGAGGGTTGAAGTGGATGGTGTCATGTCCAAGGAGTTCAATGTACCTTGGGGTGTCCCCCAAGGTTCCTGTTTAGGGCCCCTTCTTTTCACATTGTATGCTAGTAGATTGTTTTGAGAAATTCAGCTGAACTTCCCAGAAATCAACTGTCATACATATGCTGATGACACACAATTGTACATATCCTTTTCACCTACTACAGTAGATGAAAATCACTCTTTGTCAGTTTTAGAGCAATGTATCATGCACCTTCATAAATGGCTGTTATTGAACAATCTTTTACTCAATGACAAGAAAACAGAATTTTTGATATGCGGGACTCCACAGCAAGTTTCAAAATTGCACACCCAAAATTTACAAGTGGTCAATGCCCCGTTATAACTCCAGCTGACTCAGTAAGGAACCTTGGAATGTGGTTTGAATTCACATTTAACGTTTGATAAACACATTGCTGAAGTTTGTTAAAAATTCATTTTATCATCTGTTCAAATATTAGACACATTCGAAAGTAACTTAACTCGTGAAAGTACTGAAAAGATCATTCATGCATTGGTTTCAAGTAGGTTGGATTACTGTAACAGTTTATTTTTGGGATTACCTAGCAATCAACTAAACAAACTAGCAGAGGGTACAAAATGCATGTGCTAGATTAGTCTGTAACTCTCCTCGTTTCTCACATTGTAGTCTATTACTGAAGGAGTTGAATTGGTTACCCGTGAAACAAAGAATCATATTTAAGACTCTGTTAATAATATTCAAAGCAATTCATGCAAGTCACCGGTATACATACAACAGCTTTTAGAATTAAAATCATCTACTCAAATGCATTACCGCCTCCGAAGCTCTCAAGATAATACGCTACTGAAACATCCTCCAGGAAAGTCAAAGTTACCCTTGGTGACAGAGCATTTTTGTATGCTGCCCCCAAACTGTGGAATAATCTTCCATTGTTTGTTAAACAATCACCTTCCGTGAATGAGTTTAAGAAGAGGTTAAAAACCCATTTGTTTATTGAACTTTAACCGTAATTGTGTTTTGATTTATGTGTACGAAATATTATGTTGTAATGCGCAGTAGAGTATATTATTATAGTATCTGCGCCAATATAAAATGTCCTTTATTATTATTATTACACAGTGGCTTAGCTAACTATTTCTGGATCTAGAGCAAATAGTTTGAAAACCATGGGCCAAACCAGGGGGGACAGGAGGACATGTTCCCCCCCCCACGATTTTGAAGGTGGGGGACACAATAACAAATGTCCCCCACGAATTTGTGATTTGGCTGGCAATTTGCAGTTAATTTTTTTTTTTTTGGCTGGCAAAATATGGTTTTTGGTCGGCCAACCCCCCCCCCCCCCGTTGTCAGAAAGTGTGTTTGGCTGGCAATTTGGCCTGGTCAAAAAAAAATTGGCTGACAAAATATGGTTTTGGTTGGCCGCCCCCCCGCCCCCCCCCCCCCCCCCGCTTGTCTGAAATTGTTTGGCTGGCAATTTGGCTGGTCAAAAAAATGGCTGACAGAATATGGTTTTGGTTGCCCCCCCCCCCCCCCCCGCTTGTCAGGAATTGTTTGCTGCGTATTTGGCAGGTTAAACAAATTTTGGCTGACAAAATATGGTTTGGGCAGGTTCCTGCATGTGATGTCTCCCACATTTGAAAATGGATTTGCACCACTGTTGAAAACTACAACTTTTGCCCTTTAGGGCCCTGCCCCTGCTGGCCCCCAGGGAGAGGGCAGGTGTACCATTTGAAAACCCTTGAATCCCACCCCTAAGGATCATTACTGCCAAGTTTGGGCAAATCCAATTCCTTCATTTTGAAGAAAAAGCTGAAAATGTGTAAAAGTTTACGCACGACGAACGACGCACAACGAAACGACGGACGACGGACGAAAAGTGATCGCAATAGCTCACTTGAGCCTTTGGCCCTCAGGTGAGGTGGACCACGTATTTTGGAATGGAAATGGAATTTTGTCGATCTCGAATTTTCGCCCCCGGATGAACACCCGCTCAGGACATGCATGGTTACCGGGAAATTTTTGGATCTGCCCCTGCACCGGTTACGTCCCTGATCCTTCTGTGCCTGGCATAAAACGGGATAACAGTTCAATGGCGAAGTATTTGAATATAGAACATAAGAAGAACGGATCTGTCGGTCAGAGTTTAAGAAAAACCGAACGAATAAAAGTAAAGATATTGATTTGTAGTACCCTTCAGACTATCGCTAAAAGATTTTCAAAATTGCTCACAAATTATAGGGTAAGCCATAAACGGGCCTTTAAATTCAAAATTTGTCGATGTGATTTCCCAAGTTGCATACATTTTAAATTCCAACCAATAAAATGCATATAGGAGTATTTATGGACTTGAGTAAAAAAAATACATAAGGAACAATTCTCTCTTGGTTCCGGGATTCTTTATTTCATCGTCAACAATATGTTGCATACCTCGTTTAAATCATATATCATACCCTCCCTACTCAAAAGTATTGCAACATACAATATAACGCATACATTTTACGTTGAAGGGGTCTTTCTAAAATGATGTCCTAACTCCGTTTATTATTGGAAAATTACATTTTTTTAAAATCAATCAATGAATATACTTTCTCGTTCCTTCTCCAAGGCAGAGAGATTATCAAATGCAAGCGCGCCCACTACAAAGGGGATGGAACATAAATTTCAACCCTTTTTTGCTCCCCGTAGGGGTGTTAATTAACACTAGCATCGTAATTCGGTTTCAGATTACCAATAAAACGGTTTTAATGGTTTGGAAAGGCTTCCAGCAAACAAAAAATGTCAATGTGTTCCACTGAAGGGGTCTCAGAAAGAAGACCACACCCCTCGAAGACGAAAGTGACCTCCTATCTTCATACGACAGTGACAAGCAGGATAAGGCTACTCATAAAAGATGATGGCTTTTTCTTGGTATCATTATATCCAGTGTACCGAGAAGTCTCATGACAGTAAATTTTAAGATGTTTACAATAGTAAACTGCCTTTAGAATAGAAAAAGAGTAAGAAATTATATCTTGAAAAGGTCTTATTTAAAATATGGCGCGTTTCCTCCTTACCACTGTCTTATGAAGATAGGAGGTCACTTTCGTCTTCGAGGGGTGTGGTCTTCTTTCTGAGACCCCTTCAGAGGATCATAGTGACAATTTTTGTTTGCTGGAAGTCTTTCCAAACCATTAAAACCGTTTCATTGGTAATCTGAAACCAAATTACGATGCTAATGTTAATTAACCCCCCACCCCTACGGGGAGCAAAAAAGGGTTAAATCTATGTTCCATCCACTCTGTCGTGGGCTCGCTTGCATTTGATAATCTCTCCGCCTTGGAGAAGGAACGAGAAAGTATATTCATTGATTTTTTTTTTTAATTGTAATTTTCCAATAATAAACAGAGTTAGGTTATCATTGTAGAAAGACCCCTTCAACGTAAAATGTATGCGCTATATTGTATGTTGCAATACTATTGAGTAGGGAGGGAAAATCACAGGGGTCAATTTCAGGACCTCTACTTTTTCTATCAATGATATTATAAAATCTTCAACCTTTCTTATTTATGTATTATTTGCGGATGATAAAAGTGTATTCTATTGACATAAATGCCTAAACATAGTTAATTTACTAAATTCAGAACTTACTAAAATTTCTACATGGTTTAAACAAATATAATTATTATCATTAAATTTTTTAATGCAATGCGCCATGAGCACCTTCTACTGGTCAAATATGCATGCGCGACATAGGAATTCAACATTATCATCATTATTATTGCCATCATCATCACCATCATCAATATCAATATCATCATCATCATCATCATCATCATCATCATCATCATCATCATCATCATCATCATTTGCCTTTGACAAATAAACATTTTCGTTATCTTAACTTGCAGGCCTCGGATATGGCTTATGCTTTCCCCTGTCATTGGTCATAATCAATCTCCACTTCAAGAAACGATTGGGATTCGTTAATGGAGTTACCTGCACAGGACTAGGTGTCGGCGTTATAGCAATGGCACCGATCATCGAAAGGCTATGTGACGTGTACGGGTGGAGGGGTTCCCTGTTAATACACTCCGCCATCTCAGCTAACCTGATCATGTTAAGTGCCTTACATAAACCTTCCAAACGTGAAAGACTCGCAACTCAGGTCATCAGGTCATCCAGGAAGAAGGAACTGGAGACAAGACCCACCACCGATGGAAGCAATGATGTTTCTTTGCAGCGTGTCAGCAGAAAGAAAGAATTGCGATGTATCAAATATATAGATGATTGCTTTGATCTGTCTATACTGTTCAAAAATCCGCGCTTCTGCTTCTTTACGGTTAGCTACGTATTGTCAGTATTCAGTTTTGTTTCATGCCTCTACTACACGCTACCAAAAATGGTTTACGACTTGGGTATTTCGAGACTGAGGGCCAGCTTCGCATTAACTGGGTTCGGAATCTGCTCCGCGATGGCTCGGATCCTGCACGGCCCGTTTCTCGACTGTAAAGCCATTTCTGTCGCGAATCTCTACATTTTATCGCTCGTCATGCTGAGTGTCAGTAGCCTGTCAAATCCTCTCGTAAAGACGTATGTTGGTCAGATACTCTTGGCAGGATTACTCGGGATTGCTTCGGGGATTGTGTATCCGCTGTTGAGTTCGATGAGCAGGGAATTTGTCGGTTTGGATAAAATCCCTAACGCCATAGGAATGTTGGTTGGACTGGGTGGTATCGGAACTTTGACTGGAGTTCAAATGATGGGTAAGTGTCTTGTATGAAAAACTGTGTCTCTTATATGAAAAACTTTATCGCATTTGCTATTTACGCAACTTTCACCGTGCTTCCTACGTAAAATTCGGCTGGCCAGGTGCACCGCATGCCATATCTATCACTATAATGGTTAACAGAAGTATTACTTTATATACCATATTGCTCTGAATTTTAATCTATGAAAGTTCCTCTTTACAATGATATAAGTATTATCATTTATCTTAAACAAAAACAAAACAAAAACACGTAAATTTTGATTTTGTGCAAAAATTATCTCTACGCGTCGTGTTTTTGGACGTCGGTGCATGATTTACAAACAAGAGGGAGTCGGTTCACTAAACTCAACAGCGTGGACTTGCGAGTAGCTCTTCTGACCAATAGGTCTATCGGTCTCCCTCGTATTCTACATAAAATTTTCTAAATGTTCATATAAAATATATCACGATTGGTCAATAGGAAAGTCTCGTAAATCTTGGAACCAATCGAGAATCATTTTCTTTCTCAAGCTCTATCGCGGTCGTCGAGTGTATCATCTCTTGACAACGGGCCAGCGTATGGAGTGTTCGCTTGAGTGTACTCCGCGGTCACACCACGCTGCACGGCGCGGCACTTATGGGCTCTGAATTTTATGCACAAATTGGCAGAAAGTTTTTCATAGTAGTGTGGTGAGAATGAACTTGTAAGGTCGACTTACAAGAACTCGACATGAATCCCGTCAAAGTTGAAAACATCAATTTCTGAATGCTTGCGAAGGTGTCATGGATAATCAAATCATGTATTGGAGTGGTTATGGACAATGCTGTTTACCTTACTTTGGGGTACACATGCATGTTTGAAATGTTATGACTATAACTTTCCTCTTGTTGGGGGGAGGTGTCACGGAGAACCAAATCATGTATTGGAGGGGCCAGTTTTATGCTGGTCACCTTATTTTGGGGTACACATGCATGTTTGAAATGTTATGGCCATAACTTTCCTCTTGTTGGGGGGAGGTGTCACGGAGAACCAAATCATGTATTGGAGTGGCCAGTTTTATGGACTATGGTTACCTTATTTTGGGGCACACATGTTCGAGAGTTGGAGAGTAATGGCCAATCTGGGAAGTTTTTGAGACGAAATGGAAACGTTTCGTAGACGTTTCGTCGTTGGTAAATAAATGTTGTGAAATGGAGTAATCCCCCGGGGGGGGGGGGGGTGGGGGCTACTGCATTAAAGGGTACAACATGCGCGTCGTGAAAAAACGAGTAAAAAAGGGTTGTTTTTCACGGTTGGACGATGTACTTGCGTACATTGAACAGGGTATCAAAATTGCCAAAATCAGGGGAAAAGGGTATACTTTTAACAGAAAGTTTACTTTAAAAGGGTATATTTTCAGACTTGAATACTTGTTTAGGGTATCTTTTCAGCAGACTTAAATACTTGTTTAGGGTATTCTGAGATCGACAGATAATTACTTTTAGTTTAGGGTCCATTTTGATCGTTCGAACACGCGCATGGTGTACACCTTGTAATGACAGTGCCCCCCCCCCCCCCGGGGGGAGTAATTCATGACAGAAGGACAGAACTGAAACCGGGTTGACATAATGTACAGTGTGTCCCAGAAAAAAATCTAAAACACAGATTAATGAAGATATTGTTACATCTTATAGTAACAAATATGTATAAACAAATTATACAAATTATTTGGGAAGCATATTTTCTCTTCCTTTATTTAATACCAGTTACAGAGATTTCCTTTGACGCATGACTGAGAAACTTCTATCAGAACTTAAACTGTTATTGCACGAGCAAATCTGATAATCAAACAGCTATAGGCCTATATTTAAATGCATCCAGGTTATGATTGATATCGAAGCTCACAATAAATCAAGCTAGTTTATTTCATTTTATAAAAAAATACCGCATGTAATGATTAGAAATGACAGTGCAGATTGAGAATTGAGAAAAGACAATTTTAAAAGGTGGTTTGACTGGTTTTAACTTTTAACTGGTATACTGCTGTGTGAGAAGTAATCAAATTCACACTTTATACAACATCCAAGTAGATCCTTGTCATTTGATTGGAGATTGTTGTTGTTGTTGTTGTTGTTGTTGTTGGTTTTAAAGTGATAGGCTAACATTGTGGAGCTTCAGTTTAAAAAATTGTCAAACTTTGATATCTAAGCTACATAGTAGTGTTCAGATGGACAAATTAACACCCTAGAATACAAAAGTTTGGAAAGTTACACTGCCAATGGCAAGTTATACATGAATAAACAATAAAACTCGGGGCGAGTTTTATTAACCTAGGTGTACACACAGTAAGTCTATGGGAGGAAATGGGCAAGTGAATCTGCATGGTCGACTTACGATTTTCACTTTTTTAAAGCACTAAATAATCATTTTGAAATACAATTTTTTCAGGGCTTCATTTTTAGACATCATTAAAGACACTGGTAGCATGGGGAATCATGCGGCTCAGATTTTTTTAACTGTGGTAAATGTTAGCCAATACCTTTAACGGTGCATATCAATCGATGACCGATTATTTACGTCGAATATGATATTGAATAAATACTTCATTCAGCGCAGCGTGAAATTTGGTTCTATTTTTGCGTGCATGTTGGTTCTATTTTCGTCCCATCCACGGTTCGCAGTGCGCTGCACGTATTGTACACGCACTATCCCACTTAGCTGTGTGATGTACATGAGTTTTAAAGGCATTGTATAACAATGTTTCCAGTTTAAAAAATCTGAGCTACATGATTCCCCATGCTACTAGTGTCTTTAATACGGTCTAAAAATAAAGCCCTGAAAAAATTGCAGTGTAAAACAATCATTAAGTGCTTTAAAAAAGTGAAAATCATTGATAAACCATTCCAGCGTTTCTCCATAGACTGCTGTGTTGCAGAATTTCCTATCGGCTGCATGTGCCAATTTGTATCTGCACATATTGTACTAGTGACAGCATACTGTCCAAACTTTTGTGTTCTAACCCTAGTTTATTTGTCCATTCAAACACTGTAAGGTATGTCAGATAGCAAAGTTCGACAATTTTTTAAACGGGTCTTCCACAGTGTTATATAGCGTCTTTAAAGGGAGAAGGAGCCAGCAACTAACAGGCATAAGTTAAGAAAAAAATCATGCCAACCAATCAGATCGCACGTGCACAGGTCTGGAGCTGACCATGCGTGACCGATGCATGCCACCCGACGTGTGTTAGTCGCGCCGTGGTAATGTAGGCACTGTTTGAATCGATAAGCTCCTCCCCCTTTAGCTGTTTCTGCAAGGTTTATCCCGGGATAAAACTTGCAAAGACGTGAAATAAACACAAATTAACTAATTTATAGGGCCTTGCTGAGGGTATCATACAGTACCCCTTATTCTTTATCACCGTGTACCATAATTCTCACAATACTCACAATGTCATTTTTTTCCCCTTAACTTATGCCTGTTAGTTGCTGGCTCCTTCTCCCTTTAAGTTTGAAGTTTAAACATAACCGGTAAAAATAACTCACTGCTTTAGTAAGAATTTGAATATTTGGTGAAATTTAGTCAAAAATGAGGAAACTGACACATTGAGTATACGCACATACACTGAGTTTGTGAATAAGCCAGAAAGAGTATCAGAATGTAGGCCTATGTGGTATGGCTATATCATACTTTACAATCCTCCTATCATATGACAAAGATCTACTTAATAATGTTGTATAAAACAAATAATGAATGTTTTATCATTCGTTCAACAGTACAAATACTTTCATTCGTTGAAAAGTTAAACGGTTCGCCTCTTTAAATGGAACGTTTACTCTTTCAACTCATGAAAATAGTCGTACCATTCAACTCATAAACATTCATTATTTGTATAATATTCTACTCTTCCTATATTATTTCATGACTGGTGTGTACTGTTGTCATTATTTAATTATCAGGTGGATTATACG
>JZLH01S0003561.1:31492-61796 GCA_001188425.1 Eucidaris tribuloides
AAACTACACACTTTTGGCTTTAGGGCCCTGCCCCTGGGCCCAGGGGAGAGGCAGTGGTGCTACCATTTTGAAAACCCTGATCCCCACCCCTAAGGATCATTACTGCCAAGTTGGGCCAATCCAATCTTCATTTTGAGAAAAGCTGAAAATGTGTAAAAGTTTACGCCAGCGACAACGACGCACAACGAACGACGGACGACGGAACGAAAAGTGATTCGCAATAGCTCACTTGAGCTTTGGATCAGGTGCAGGTGACCACGTAATTTGGAATGAAATGGAATTTTGTCGATTCTCGAATTTTCGCCCACCGGATGAACACCGCTCAGGACACTGCATGCGGTTACGGGAAATTTTGGCATCTGCCCCTGCCACCGGTTACGTCCCCTGATCCTTCGTGGCCTGGCATAAAAGGATAACAGTTCAATGGCGAAGTATCTATTATCTAGTTATAGAAACGGCACCAAAACCTGACGCATTTTTGGGCGTAGCCGGAAGAGGCATGCGTTTGAACATTGAGCCCGTAGCGGGCGCGCGAATTTTTAAACGATAGCGATGGCCAACTGAAGATTCAATGAATTATTCATGAGCGATTGCTTCGCGACCCGGCACACAGAGATTCGGTGATTTCTGCCACGGATGCGGCAGTTGACTGCATGCACAGTTAAACGCCGCGCGAGACATGGTTTTAGTGGGAACTGACGCAGCTACGCGACATCTCATACGGCTTGGGATATGTTTTGACACAGCTTGACAGAAATGATGCTTAAATGACATGTTGGTTGAAACATGCGACCTACTAGGCTCCATGGTTGAAATAGTGTGATGAGTTCTTTTCTATTCAGAAATTAGCTCAAGGAAGAAAAAAAAGTGAATTCACGATAATTTGCCTTATGGCTATGGCACTATAAACACGCGAGAGAATGCTTGAAGTCGGGTATTTTTGGTCCGGTACACAACGCCAAACTCGCAAAACCTTTGCGAAAACTGTGAGACGTCACTGGTACATGGCATTCTCCCGTGAGCTACGCCGGCTGATTGTCGCGGCATGTCTCGATACGATTGTACGCAAAAAGAACTCGGAAATGCCCTAAAAAATCGGCCCTTTCGGAACATTTTTCGTCAAACAACAATGGGCCCCTGAAGACATAAACACTATCGCTTGCATTATTTCGTCAGTTAACGGAGGCAAGAAATAAAACGATGTTTTGGAAATATTTTCGACTTCAGAGAGATATAAATTAAAGTGGATTTTTGGTAAGAAAAATACTCAAGGATACAACTAGGGTTCGTATTTCCAGGCTGAAGTCATTATACATAGAAAGAATGTAAAACATTCACTCAAGTGGCGACTTTACCAGTACGGACGTTAGATCTAGATCTAGATCTGTGGTTAAGTAATAGATCTAGACTTAAGTCAAGTTTTTTTTAGCTCACCTCAAGATTAGCTGAGCCAATTTCCATTTCTTCTCCTGCCAGTTCCATTATATCTTTCAGCCACTCACCAAAATACACCTCAACACGCATGCTTCGACACTTACATCAAATTTCTTGATTGACTAAAAATGTCAATTATTCCTGCTAGACTCTAAGTTTAGATCTAACTTAGATAGACGATCTTACTGTACACGTGCAAACTCCTGTACAGCTTAGAATACTTCACGCCAGCCCTCAATTCTAGCTTCCAAACAATTAGCACATTGCACGCATGCAAGACATGTGGAGGTTTCGATTGATATTACCCATCCCCTTCGTAAAACGTTATGATATCATTTAACTGGTTAAACCTGCCAACGATAAAAACTTCAATGGCATCAAAACTCCACAAAATCCAGGAACGGTTCAGCTGTCTAACTCGATATCATCCATACTAGTCTTTGCTTTCTAGCCCTTAAAATGTTCATTTCATATTTGTGTGATGTGATATTTCGTTAGTAGATGTAATTTAATCTTGATTAATACTACATATTTATTTTGATAAAAAGGATGGGGAAAGAATATAAGTAAAGACGAATACATGCCACAACAGAAGCAACATTTATTTCCTAAAATAAACCTGGCTTCTATTCAGACTAGGTGTATTGAGCGAGGCGGATTGCGAAGCGAATCGCTCATGATAATTCATGAATTCTTCAGTTGCCATCCTACGTTTTAAAAATCCGCAGCCTGGGCCGACCGTCGCCTTGCTGGTATACGTACATACGTAACTGGAAGACAGTGTTCTTATCACGTCGCTTGGCTGTAGATAAAAAGTCGCAGCCGTTACCGTTTTTCAGTTGGCGCTATTCGTGCGTTGTATTTTATGCAGAAACATCGCGAAACATAATTATCGCGTCAGCCCTCCGAAATACAGTCACACAACAGTCAGTCACACAACAGCAGTAAACTTATTGCTTTGCTTTCGCCAGATCTAAGTTTTTGGTGTGTGTAATTGGTGTTTTTGGTCGGCCGGCCGGCCGTGCTACTGGGTGTGAGGGGCAAGGGCAAGCATAGGCCTATCATAGCAGGTGACAATGTTGTTGCTGCGTGTACTACTACTAGGCTAGTGTGCTGTGTAACCAGGAAGCTCCGGCCCGCAGGGCCGGAGCTCCCTGGTTATGGCTGTGTTGTGTCCATCCCTGTCGAGGATTGGAAAGGGCGCTCTCAGTGTGGCTTGTGGTGGGCGGGGAAGGGGCTCTCAGTGTTGTGGTTGTGCGTGGGCGGGGAAGGGGCAGGTCATGGTAAGTCAGAGGGTGGTGAAAACAGGGGTGGCTGGGGGTCCGAGCGCGGTGGTTCCCCCCTTATTTGTGGGTTGGGGAGGGGGTGGGTGGAGGGCGTTGCTTACGGGACTGCTAGCAGGCGGATTTCTGGCACAAGGGTGGGTGGCGGGAAGGGTTTGCTTTAGGACTGCTAGGGCCGGTGGGGACGGGGTGCTTAGGCGACTGCTAGGGGGTGGGGAAGGGCGTGCTTAGGGACTGGCTAGCAAGTACAGGTTAAAGTCAGTGCGTGAACAGGGCGTGGCTGGGGTCGAGAGGAGGCGGTTGCCAATCCCCCCCCCCCCCGTCTTGTATGATTGGGGGGAACAGGAGCGTTGCTATTAGGCAAGCGGTTGCTCCCTTCCCCTCGAATGAGCCTTAATTCGAGAACAGATCCACAAAAACATTTCAGGTGGTGTGTCGTCGCGCGCGGGGGAAGGGGGATGCTAACAGGACAGTGAAAGTCAGGGTGGTGCCAACAGGGATGGCTGGGGGAGGGGGGTGGTTGCCCCCCCCCCCCATTTGTGGATGGGGAGAGGGTGGGGGAAGGGGTTGCTTAGGGACTGCTACGAAGGACAGCGTATAAGTCAGGGCGCGTGCAACAGGGGTGGGTGGGGGAAGGGTTGGAGGGTTGCCTTAGGGACTGCTAGCAAGGACAGGTAAAGTCGGGCGATGCATATGCAACGGCGTGCGGTGGGGCGGAAGGGGGTGGGGGAAGGGCTTGCTTAGGGAACTGCTAGCAAGGACAGGTAGTCGGCGGGCAACAGGCGTGGCTTGGTTAGAGGGGGTGGTTGCAATCCCCCCCCATTTGTTTATGAGGTGGGAAGGGGTCTTAGGGGCGGTGCCTCCCTCCCCTCAAATGAGCCTTAATTCGGAACATATCCACAAAAACTTTCAGGTTAGTGTGCGTAGGCGCGGGGGAAGGGGGATGCTTAGGACTGCTAGACAAGGACAGGGTCTAAGTCAGGGCGTTGTGCCCAGGAGTCAGGGACTTGCTTCAGGGCGTGGTTGCCTCCACCCCTCCCCCTCCCCCCGGCTCCTACACACTAATGCAATGTTTTTTTTTTTCTGAAAATTGGCCTTGAGCTGGCCACCTTGTGTAAAGTGATCATTATGCCAACAGGTCGGGTTCGGGAATGTCCAAAATTTCGTAGCCCCAGGTTCCCCCACAAAAATTATGAAGGAGCCTAAAGGGGGGGGGCGGTGTCATTCGGTTAAAATTCATGCATTTATGTTTTTGTCAAAAGGGCAGAGGGGTGTTTGAAATAGGAAGTAACCTACGAAAACGTAAATGTTGATTTTTTCTTTAGCAATAAGGGGCATACGAGAGGGATACAACGGAATAAGGGGCTGGGGAGGGGCGTTGGCGGATTTGGCGACTATATTGGGAGATTGGAGGATATGGGATCCCCCCCCCCCACAAACAAAACAAAAAATAGACGTGATCGAGCAGTGGTGGTGCAGCTTCATCGGCGGAAGCCCGAATGAAGCTAGTTTGAATATAGAACATACGAAGAACAGATTGTCGGTTCAGAGTTTAATAAAAACACGACGAATAAAAGTAAAGATTATTGTTTGTAGTACCCTTCCAGGACTATCGCTAAAAGATTTTCAAAATTGCTCACAAATTATAGGGTAAGCCATAAACGGGCCTTTAAATTCAAATTTGTCGATTGTGATTTCCCAAGTTGCATAATTTTAAATTCAACCATCTTAAAATGCATCAATGAGGAGATTATCTATGGACTTGAGTAAAAAAATACATAAGGAACAATTCTCTCTTGGTTCCGGGACTTCTTTTATTTTCATCTGTCAACAATATGATTGCATACCTCGCTGTTAAATCATATATCATACCCTCCTACTCAAAAGTATTGCAAACATACAATATAACGCCATACATTTTACGTTGAAGGGGTCTTTCTAAAAATGATGTCCTAACTCCGTTTATTATTGGAAAATTACATTTTTTAAATTCAATCACATGAATATACTTTTCGTTCCTTCTCCAGGCAGAGAGATTATCAATGCAAGCGCCCCACTACAAGGCGGATGCGAACATAAAATTTCAACCCTTTTTTGCTCCCCGTAGGGGTGTTAATTAACACTAGCATCGTAATT
Organism: Eucidaris tribuloides; assembly: GCA_001188425.1. NCBI lineage: Eukaryota > Metazoa > Echinodermata > Echinoidea > Cidaroida > Cidaridae > Eucidaris > Eucidaris tribuloides. The sequence goes on from JZLH01S0003561.1 coordinate 36,346, forward strand.
CGGTTTCAGATTACCAATAAACGGTTTTAATGGATTTGAGAAAGGTTCCAGCAAACAAAAAATGTCAATGTGTTCCACTGAGGGTCTCAGAAGAAGCCACACCCCTCGAAGACGAAAGTGACCTCCATTTCATACGACAGTGACAAGCAGGATAAGGCTACTCATAAAAGATGATGGCTTTTTTCTGGTTATCTTATATCCAGTGTACGAGAAGTCTATGACACGTAAATCTTTTAATTGTTATACAATAGTAAACTGCCTTTTAGAATAGAAAAAGAGTAAGACTTTATCTTGAAAAGGTCTTATATTAAAACTATGTCGCGTTTCCTCCTTACCACATGTCTTATGAGATAGCGAGGTCACTTTCTCTTCGAGGGTGTCGGTCTTCTTTCTGAGACCCCCTTCAGAGGATCATAGTGACAATTTTTGTTTGCTGGAAGTCTTTTCCAAACCATTAAAAACCGTTTCATTGAGTAATCTGAAACCAAATTACGATGCTAATGCTTAATTAACCCCCACCCTACGCGGGGCAAAAAAGGGGTTAAATTAATGTTCATCACTCTGCGTCGGGCTCGCTTGCATTTGATAATCTCTCCCCTTGGAGAAAGGAACGATGAAAGTTATCATTGATTTTTTTTTTAATTTGTAATTTTCCAATAATAAACAGAGTTAGGGTTATTCATTGTAGAAAGACCCCCTTAACGTAAATGTATGCGCTATATTGTATGTTGCAATACTATTGAGTAGGGAGAGGAAAATCACAGGGGGTTCAATTTCCGGACCTCTACTTTTTCTATCATGATATTATAAAATCTTTCAACCTTTCTATTTATGTATTATTTGCGGGTGATAAAGTGTAATTCTATTGACATAAATGCCTAAACATAGTTAATTTACTAAATTCGACTTACTAAAATTTCTACATGTTTAAACAATATAATTACTTATCATTAATTTTTTTTATGCAATGCCGCCATGAGCACCTTCTACTGGTCAAATATGCATGGCGACATAGGAATTCAACATTACTCATCATTTTATTATTGCCATCATCATCACCATCAGTCAATATCAATATCATCATCATTCATCATCATCATCATACATCATCCATCGCATATTCATCTCATCATCATTTGCCTTTGACAAATAAACATTTGTTATCTTAACTTGCAGGCCCCTCGGATTATGGCTTATGGACGCTTTCCGCGCCCCTGTCACTTATCATAATCAATCTCACTTCAGAAACGATTGGGATTCGTTAATGGAGTTTACCTGCACAGGACTACGGTGTCGGCGTTCTCATAGCAATGGCCACGACATCATCGAAAGGCTATGTGACGTGACGGTGGAGGGCGTTCCTGTTAATACACTCCGCCATCTCAGCTAACCTGATCATGTTAAGTGGCCTTACATAAAACCTTCCAAACGTGACAAGACTCGCAACTCAGTCATCAGGTCATCAGGAGAAGGAAAATGGAGACAAGACCACCCCGATGGAAGCCAATTGATGTTTCTTTGCAGCGTGTCAGCATGAAAGAAAGAATTGCCCGATGTATCAAATTATATAGCAATGATTGTTTGATCTTGTCCTAATACTGTCAAAAATCCGCCGCTTCTGCTTCTTTACCGTTAGCTACGTATTCGTCTATTCAGTTGTTTCAATGCCTTGACTACACGCTACAAAATGCGTTTACGACTTGGGGTATTTCGAGCTGAGGGCAGCTTCGCATTAACTGGGTTCCGGAATCTTGGCTCTCCGCGAATGGCTCGGATCCGCACGCCCGTTTTCGCTCCGGACTGTAAAGCCATTTCTGTCGCGAATCTCTACATTAGCCTCGCTCGTCATGCTACAGTGTCAGTAGCCTGTCAAATCCTCTGTTAAGACAACGTAGTTGGTTCAGATACTCTTGGGCAGGGATTACTCGGATTGCTTTCGGCGTTATTGTGTATCCGCTGTTGAGTTCGATGGCAGGGGAATTTGTCGGTATTGGATAAAATCCCTAACGCCCATAGGAATGTTGGTTGGACTGGTGGTCTATCGGAACTTACTGGGGTCAAATTGATGGGATAAGTGTCTTGTATGAAAAACTGTGTTTTATATGAAAAACTTATATCGCATTTGCTATTGTACGCAAACTTGCCGTGTTTCCTACGTAAAATTCGGCTGGCCAGTCGTGCACCGCATGCCATATCTCATCACTTAATGGTTAACAGAAGTATACTTTATATTCCCATATTGCTCTGAATTTTATCTATGAAAAGTTCTCCTCTTTACAATGATATAAAGTATTATCATTTAGTCTTTAAACAAAAACCAAACAAAAACAACGTAAATTTTGATTTTGTGCCCCAAAAATTATCTCTACGCGTGTCACCCCAGGGTTTTATTGGACGTCGGCTGATGATTATACAAACAATGAGCGGAGTCGTGTTACACTTAAAACTCAAACAGGTGGACTGCCGAGTACTCTTCTGACCAATAGGTCTATCGGTTCTCCTCTCGTATTCTACATAAAATTTTTCTAAATTGTTCATATAAAATATTTACGATTGGTCAATAGGAAAGTCTCGTAAATCTTGGAAACCAATCGAGAATCATTTTCTTTCCTCAAGCTCATCCCCTCGCGAGTCGTTCGAGTGTATCCATCTCTGACAACGGCTCCAGCGTATGGAGTTTCGCTTGTAGCTGTACTCGCGGTCACACCACGCTGACACGGCGCCCCGGCACTTATGGCGCTGCTGAATTTTATGCACAAATTGGCAAGAAAGTTTTTCTAGTAGTGTCCGGTGAGAATGAATTGTTCAATGGTCGATTACAAGAACTCGGACATGAATCCCGTCACCAACGCTTGAAAACATCAATCTTCTGAAATGCTGCCCGAGGTGTCATGGGTAATCAAATCATGTATTGGAGTGGTTATGGGACATGCTGTTTACCTATACTTTGGGCCTACACATGCATGTTTGAAATGCTTATGACTATAACTTTCCTTCTTGTTGCGGGAGTGTCACGGAGAACCAAATCATGTTATCTGGAGGGGCCGTTTTATGCTGTCACCATTATTTTTGGGTACACATGCATGTTTGAATGTCTATGGCCATAACTTGCTCTTGTGCGGGGGAGGTTGTCACGGAGAACCAAATCATGTATTGGAGTGGCAGTTTTACTGGACTATGGTTACCTTATTTTGTGGGCACACATGCTTCGAGAGTTGGAGAGTAATGGCCAATCTGGGAAGTTTTTGGACGAAATGGAAACGTTTCGTAGACGTTTCGTCGGTTTCCGCTAAATGAAATGTGTTGAAATGAGTAATCCCCCGCGGGGTGGGGGGCAGCCCGCTGGGGTGGCGGTGGCACTGTCATTTACAAGGGTGCTACAACATAGCCCGCGTGTGAAAAAAACGAGTAAAAAAGGGTTGTTTTTCCACTGGTTGGACCGATGTACTGCGTACATTGCAACAGGGTATCAAAATTGCCAAAATCAGAGGAAAAGGCGTATACTTTCTAACAGAAAGTTTATTTAAAAGGGGTATTATTTTCAGACTTGGAATACTTGTTAGGCGTATCTTTTCAGCAGACTTAAATACTTTGTTTAGGGTATTCTCGCTCGACGATAATTACTTTTAGTTTATGGCGCCATTTTGATCTTGTTCGAACACGCGCATGGTGTACACCTTGTATGACAGTGCCCCCCCCCCCCCCCCCCCCCCCCCCCCCCCCCCCCCGAGGGGGAGTAATTCATGACCCAGCAAGGACAGAACTGAACCCGGTCGCTTGACATCAATCTCGCTCGCTCGTCACGCATCTAAAAACACAGTATTAATGAAGATATGTTCATCTTATAGCTAACAAATACTGTATAAACAAATTTACAAATTATTTGGGAGATATTTCTTCTTCCTTTATTATACCAGTTACAGAGATTTCCTTTGACGCATTGACTGAGAAATTCTATCAGAACTTAAACTGTATTGCACGAGCAAATCTGATATCAACAGCTATAGGCCTATATTTTAAATTGCATCCAGGTTTGATTGATATCGAAGCTCCACAATAAATCAAGCTAGTTTATTTCATTTTATAAAAAAATACCGCGATGTAATGATTAGAAATGACAGGCAGCATATGAGAATTGAGAAAAGGGACATTTTAACAAGACGTGTATGACTCGGTTTAACTTTTAACTGGTATACTGCCTGCTGTGAGAAGTAAATCAAAATTCACACTTGTATTCAACCTCCAAGTGATCTTGTCATTTGATTTGGAGGATTGTTGTTGTGTTGTTGTTGTTGTTGTTGGTTTTAAAGTGATAGGCTAACATTGTGGAGCTCAGTTTAAAAATTGTCAAACTTTGATATCTAAGCTATCATTAGTAGTGTTCAGATGGACCAAATTAACACCCTAGAATACAAAAGTTTGGCAAAGTTACACTTGCCAATGGAAGTTATTACTGATAAACAATAAAAACTCGGGGCGAGTTTTATTAACTAGGTGTACACACAGTAAGTTATGGGAGGAAATGGCGCAAGTGATCCTGCATGGTCGATTAAACGATTTTTGCACTTTTTAAAGCACTAAATAATCATTATTGAAATGACAATTTTTTCAGGGCCTTCATTTTTAGACATCATTAAAGACCGGTAGCATGGGATCATGCGGCTCTCAGATTTTTTTAACTGTGGCTAAATGTTAGCCAATACCTTAAGGTCATATCAATCGATGACCATTATTTACGTCGAATATGATATTGAATAACTATTCATTCCAGCGCAGCGTGAATTTAGGATTCTATTTTTTGCGTGCATGTTGGTTCTATTTTCAGTCCATGCACGGTTCGCAGTTGCGCTGCACGTATTGACACGCACATATCCCACTGATAGCTGATGTGATGTACATGAGTTTCTAAAAGGCATTGAAATATAAAACAATGTTTCCAGTTTAAAAAATCTAGAGCTACATTTCCCCATAGCATACTAGTGATCTTTAATACGGTTCTAAATAAAGCCTGAAAAATTGCAGTGTAAAACAACATTAAGTGCTTTAAAAAAGTGAAAATCTCATGAGAACATTCCAGACGTCTTTCTCCATAGACTGCTGTGTTGCAAAAAAGAATTCTAATCGGCTGCATGTGCAATTTGTAATCTTCATACCCACATTTTACTAGATGAACAGCGAATACTGATCCAAACTGTGTTCTAACCCTAGTTTACTTTGTCCATTCACACATGTAAGGTATGTCAAGAATAGCAAAGTTCGACAATTATTTATAACGGACAAGGGTCTTGCCAACAAGTGTATATATAGCGTCTTATAAGAGAGAAAGGAGCCAGCAACTAACAGGCAATAAGTTAAGAAAAAACATCAATTGCCAACCAATCAGATCGCACAGTGCACAGGTTGGAGCTTGACCAATGTGACCGATCGGCATGCCCCACCCGACGTGTTGTTAGTCGCGCCGTGGTAATTGTAGGCACTGTTTGGAATCGATAAGCATCATTCGCCCCTTTAGCCTGTTTTCGCAAGGATTTATCCGGCGATAAAATTGCAAAAAGACGTGAAAATAACACAAATTTAACTAATTTATAGGGCCTTGCTGAGGGTATACAATACAGTACCCCTTATTCTAATCACCATGATGTACCATAATAATCTCACAATACATCACAATTGTCTTTTTTCCCACTCAACATTATACCTGTTAGTTGCATAGGCCTCATTTCTCCCTTTTAAGTTGAAGTTTTAAACAATTAACGGCTAAATAACTCAGCATTTAGTAAAGATTATATTATTTGGTGAAATTTAAGTCAAAATGAGGAACTGACACATATGAGTATACGCACATACAATGAAGTTTAGTGAATAGCATGAAAGAGTATCAGAATGATTAAGGCCTATGTATGGTTATGGACTATAATACATAACTTTACAAATCCTCCATCATAATGACAATAAGATCCTTAACTAATAAATTTGTATAAACAAATAAATGATGTTTTTATATCAATTCGATTCAACAAGTACAAATACTTTCATTCGTGAAAGTTAAACGGTATCGCCTCTTTAAATGGAACGATTTACTTCTTTCAACTTCATGAAAATATACTGTACCAATATCAACTCATAAAACAAATATCATTATTTGATATAAATATTCTACTCTTCCTAATATATATTTCAATGGACTGGTGTGTTACTGTTGTCATATATTTAATTATTCAGGTGTATATACGACCTACATGGTTTCCATACAAACGCTTACCATTCTTCCGTTATCTGGTGTGCCAACAATGATTGCCCTTTCTCTCGTCATATTGGTACGAAGTGCGTCGCGGTGAAGAGGAACAAATAAAATACGCATGCGCGAATGCATTCATGAACTGCTCCACGGAAGCACGTTTTAGGAGATCAATGTAGAATTCACGTATACCGCCAACTGCTGATAATCACATGAATAGAGATTGAACAGAAAAAAAAAATACATGCACACATTGAGGAGCGTTTCATTGCAGAATTCTGACAATACTAAGTTACATGTATTACTGTAGTCCACATCGTGCAATTGATGCTTTCACAAGAAACTTAAAGCAAGGTCAACCCTGACGTCAAGATGGTTTAATAAAAGCCAGGAACAATGAAACATATTAATGAAAGTTTGGCAAGCCACCAAGATAGCGGAATTTATGAACTTTCAAATTTTAGTTTTGTGCGCTCACTCGCGAGCAGCTCCCTATGTGTCATGTAATGTAATTCAGTTAAATTGCCCTTTTTATGATAATTGGAATTTTTTTTAAATGAAATTTGTTTCTGATTATATGTTGAATGCACTGGTAACTCTTTAAAATTTTCTGAGAAGAAATGGCCCACTATTATTGGAGTTATATATTACATGACAATGCGGTGAGCTGTCACATGTGATGTCACCAAAACCTAAAACTTTGATAGATCCATAATCCTGCTATTCTATTGGGTGGATTTCGCCAAACGTTCCATTAATGTTTCTCTCATTGTTTCTGCTTGTATTAAAACAACTTGATGTCAGCGTGAGAAAACCTTGCCTTAAGAAGTTTGATTTCAAGTCAGTTTAAAGCACAAGTATAGTTTTTGTCTAATAAAAACAAATGGTTTATTAATCTTCAATAAAGTATTTGTGTATTGATAACAAAAAGAAAATCAACTTAATCATTTGTCACAAGCAGTTTTGGTAGAGATATAATAGGGGTGGCCCAGAAAGAATGCTACACTCGCGATCATTATTTTCTTCAGCATCATCCACAAAAATTGGTGATTATTTCATGGGTTAGAACATTCTTTTTTCAACAAAATGATACCATGATCATTAATGTTTGGATCTTAGGACTATTTTTCTGAGGCAATATAATTTCCTAAAGTTGCTATTTTTTTTCCAACTCCAGCGATCATCAAAAAACCGAAATATTCTCTTGTTACGGCGTGCCATAGAATAAGCTCCGTCGAAACAAAGCGCAGGAATGTCCTTTGACAAGGAAGACGACGTGAGCTACATCTTCCATTGTCATTGCGGTTTGTTTTCTATGGCACGAGAAGATGCGATGTTCCAATGACCACCGTTGTTGAAAAATTGGCAAATTTGGGAAACGACATTGCCTTGGAAAAATGGGCGCAGCATCCAAATGAATTACTCAAAATCAATGATCACGGTATCATATTGTTGGAAAAAGAATGTTCTAACCACTGAAACAAAAACCAATGACATACAGGTCTTGAAGATGATGTTGAAGAAATTAGCAATCGCAGGTGTAGCATTATTTCAGGGCCACCCTGCATATGTACTCTATAGCAGCAGCATCATTATCTTCTAATCATCACAATCACCATCATCACCAACATCATTATCACAGTCACCATCACCATCATCATCATCATCATCATCATCATACAATCAACATCAGCAAAATCATCACATGATCATCATCATTACCACCATCACCATCTTCACATCATATTCATCACCAATATCATAATCGCAACCATCATCATCATCATAACCATCATCATACAATCAACATCAGCAAAATCATCACCATATGATTATCATTATTACCACCATCACAATCATCACATCATTTTCAATATCACCAATATCATAATTGCAACCATCATCATCATCATCATAACCATAATCATACAATCAACATCAGCAAAATCACCATATGATCATTGCCACCATCATGATCATCACATCATTTTCGATATCACCAATATCATAATCGTAACCATCATCATCATCATCATCATCATCATAACCATCATCATACAATCAACATCAGCAAAATCACCATATGATGATCATCATTACCACCATCACGATCATCACATCATTTTCAATATCACCAATATCATCATCATCATCATCATCATCATCAAAGTTGAAATTTTCTTTGTATTTTACTGTTTTGGAAACCCTGATATCAATATACCAAATTAAATTTCCCCAGTATCGAGGAATTTGATATAAAAAGAGTCGACAGTATTACTTTTGATGAAATCAGAAAATTGTTCAATTCATCCTCTTTATATAATGGTGTCATTCAAAACATATCACCCCTATCACACTATCACAGCAACACAGACATAAACAAATGGCTTTTCACACACGTGCATGTTTATAATTAAAAACAATATTTTTTTTGTTTATTTATTGTGATCAGGAGAGGAAAACTGTACAAGTTCTGCAATGTGTTGTCAATAACAAAGGAAAAAATCAATAAATATGAACAAATTACCAACATCACTACACTTGTCATGTACATTCCTCTTTTTATGTACACATGACATGAAATTTGTCACTTTTCATCAAAGTACCAAAATTCCAAACAGAATTTGAAACTATCTCACACATTTCTTTTATTGTACAATATAAGATAGATTAATTGCATATGTATTAGAATTAAATATATATTTATATATCTCTTTATGTTTTTATTCTGGTCAATTTATATCTATTATTATCCAAATGTAGAAATCTTCTCTACATATAGTACCACTCTCAAAATATTTGCTATCTACTGTTGTGAAACTGTTTACGTGTACAGTGCACTCTCATCTTATAAAGAAGTCTTGTGACCCATGAAATTATTTCTTTATAACGAAATTTCTTTATATCAGGGTTGCAAAAACAATAGAATACAAGGAAATCAAGATATGGGACCAGAGATTTACTTCTTTATAATGAAAGTTTGTTTATTTCAGTGTTCTTTTAACGAGAGTGGCTGTACTTCATATACACACGTATATACACACAGTGTATTAACATGATTTTTTTTTTTTGGCAGAAATATAAATTATCAAATTTTGAAAATGGTGTCTCAATCACTTCCATTATTCTTTAAACCTATCTCATTTACATTAACACATAGCAAACCAAAACACTTATTTTCCCATAAAGAAATACCAGTTGCTATCATAACAAAACACACATATTAAAGTACATGTCAATTCATGTACCCATGGGAAATTCATGATGTAAACTGCTCTCAAACATAAATTATGTTACAGCGAGCAGCAGTAAAGTAGCAATACTAGTGAACACTTGTTAAGTTGTTAGTAAGTAGCAATTTAAGTGACAGCTTGTAGTATTCATAGTAGTAGTCGTAGTAGTAGTAGTAGTCTAGTAGTAGTATATAGTAATAGTATAGTAGTAGTAGTCGTAGTAGTAGTTATAGTAATAGTGAGTAGTAGTCAGTAGTAGTAGTAGTAGAAGTAGTAGTAGAAGTAGTTGTAAGTTCAGTAGTAGTAGTTGTGTGAGCAGTAGTACTCTGAAGTAGTAGTAATAGTAGTAGAAGTAGTAGTAAGTAATAGTAATAGTAGTTGTAGTTTTACTAGTAGTACTAAAATTTAGTAGTTGTAGTAGTAGTTGTAGTAGTAGTAGTAGTAGTAGAAGTAGAAAGTAGTAGTACATGTTAATAGTATAGTAGTTTGTAGTTTTACTAGTAGCTACTAAAATTTAGTAGAAGTAGTAGTAGTAGAAGTAGAAGTAGTTTAGTGTAGTAGTAGTAGTAGTAGTAGTAGTAGTAGTTGCCAGCAGTTAGTACTAGTAGTACTTAGAAGTCAGAATAGTAAAGTAGAAATAGTAGTAATAGTAATAGTGTTGTAGTAGTTTTACTAGTTATCAAAGTAGTAGGTACAAGTAAATTTAGAAGTGACAGTAGTAGAGGTAGTAGGACTACCTGCTAATATTATTATTGAGAAATCAACTACAGAAACATGGTTTACTATAAAAGACTAAAATCAACTCATAGATAACACATACATGTATTTGTGTTTGTAATTTGTAGTACTAACTTACAATTCATTAAATATTAGCAACTTATCATACATGATAATTACAGTCAATTGCAGTGGTATGCCCAAAACTTTGGGTACATAGTTTCCACATTTTATAACGAAGTACTGTAATTTCAAGCCATTTGTCTTGACATCTACCGACACTGGCTTCAAACTTTGAATACACTAGTAAATATTGATCACCAGTAATAACTGAAACCAATGACACACTGTTCATTGACATTGAAATCAAACAAGGTCTATAGCTGATTAGCTGTGCATGGCATGATATTAATTTCAGTACTGTATTTTCAAGCTACTGTGCGCTACTCTGCAACATTGTGTGTACACTGTAAGCACATTAATAATATCACTGCAAAACATATGGATTCTTATCCATATAAGTTTCATATCCAAAGTCAAAACAATACATCTGCATAAATATTACACTTATTTGTAACACGACACAAAGTAAATTTGTCAAAAATAACGGCTTAAACATGTAGCCATGCTGGAAACAATAAAGTCCAATTGGAAATTAACATTATTTTTTTCACGATAACATTCTAAGTCCTTATTTTGAGGACACACATTTACAAGCTCGTTTGCTAGATTATCTACTTTCCTGGGTATCTTTATTCATAGAGTGCCAGAGATATTGCAGGTCAACGGCACCTCTGACACTAGAGTAAATCTGCATACCAGCTTGATCAGGTAAAAATCAGCCTTGTGGTGTGAAATATCTTTTCAGATTTTCAAAATTGTTGCTCAGATTTTTCACTTGTCAGTGGAAGTTGAATTTCTGTAATTTTATGACAAATAACAATTATTTTGAATTTGAACTTGAATTCAGATATAAAGTTTTACCATTTCATGCCACCCAAATTTCAATATTTGTCATAATGTTCATCTCAGAGGAGGAGACCAGGAAGTGACAAGGAATTAAGAAATACATCCCAGTACACAAAAATACATATCATGGCAGAACAATGCATGACTTCTCACATTTGTGAAAAAGAAGAAAAAGAGAACACATACATATAGCAAGGACAAGAAGGGTGGTTACAGAAAATACAGCACCAGTTTGAAATAAAATTTACATACCTTACATCAATTGCACTATAATAAAGCCAAGACTATCACAGATCTATACAACATGATGCCTTCATAGAATTATATAACTGTAAGGAACCACTGATTAATTAATAAGCCAACACATAATATATTCTTGTAAACTTGCAAAGTCATTCGATTAACTGCTGCACTGAATTTATAAGCCCACACGGAACATGTTTGTAAACTTGCAAAGCATTCAAAGAAGCTGTACATTTCTTGTAACATTTAACACTGTGTCATTTTTTTTTCACAGTAAACATAATGATAATAGTAGTTGAGCAGTATAACTAGCTTTCTGTTTTACATGCATGGATAATTGGATATCCAATAATCGTGCAATGAAAACAAACAAATTTGTTTCGCAAAAGTCAGTAGTAGTATGATTTTCGGTCGATACAAGTAGAAAACTTTTATGGCTTGCATATTCCATAATGATTATAGGAAAATAAAGTGCTTGTATTTATAGAACTGTGTTTTCCTTAATTACTTTGGAAATTACATGTATTTGAACTGTTCCATAGAATAACTGTAGAATTGTATCAAGCCCATGTGAAAAAAAAAACACAACTCCACCTTTATTTCTCATCTAAAACCTAGTCAAGTTAGAATGGTAACATAATTTCTATGTGTTATCATGAACTAATAAAGATAACATACCGAATCAGTTTGTGTGCGATAGATGCTAAATTTGTATTCTTACAGTAACATCACATTTCATTAATTTTTTACTTCTTTTGGTTGACAATAAAGCGATCCACAATTGGTATCCTTTGTGTAAGAGGGTGTTTTCTCAAAATTTGAAACTTACAATCACATAAGTAAACCATAAATCTAAAAACAAGACTGTATTTCAATTTCAAAACAACATATTGAACCCAAATGCATTTCATTGCTTTGTCTGTCTCTTCATATTGTGGAAATATCTCTGTGCTTTTGTATTGGGATGATATTTTTCATTAGGGTAACAAAAACCTTAGTATATCACATTTTGGTGAAGATGAGTTTCTATATAATGTTGTAACTACACAGTAAGCTTTCACTCTGTTCAAATTTTCAGATTTTAAACTAGACAGAGTGAATTGGTGGGTTGTGGATAATATAGCAGCTATCTCACTTATTACTATATGTTGTTGCCATGTTTTGTGGCCTCTCCTGAACTTAACTAATATTTCTGAGATACATGGTTTGTCGCTCCGTCAATGATTTGTTTTTGTGGCTGATTTCTTTTACTTAAAGGGAGAAGGTGCCAGCAACTAACAGGCATAAGTTAAGAAAATATTTGAGTTCTTGCCAACCAATCAGGGAGCTGACCATGCGTGACCAATACATGCCACGCGACGTGTGTTAGCCGCACCGTGGTAATGTATGCACTGTTCACATTGATAAGCTCCTCCCCCTATAGTTGTTTCTGCAAGTTTTGTCTTAGGATAAAACTTACAAAGACATAAAATAAACACAAATTAAGTAATTCATAGGGCCTTGATGAGGGTGAGTATCACGCAGTACCCCCTATTTAGGCTGTTTTTGTCACCATGTACCATAATTCTCACAATACTCACAATGTCATTTTTATTCTTAACTTATACCTGTTAATTGCTGGCTCCTTCTCCCTTTAATTACATGTAGCAAGCAAACCATACATTCTGCACCAGGATAGCGTGCATATTTGAATAGTACTAGGCAATAGTACATGTACTAGGAAACACACTTAGGCATATCTGCACAAAATCATGTGCAATTTAAAGCAGTGAAAGAGCTACATATATATTGATCTTGCACTTGCAAAACTCGTCATCCACTCATAAACATCTCTTAAAACATAAGTGCAACATATCTTTTTCAAACATCTACAAATTTCATTTCACATACACTTAAAGACATGCAGACGAAATAAATAACATTTCAATTTTGTACAATCATTTCAAAACATTTGCATAAGTACTATATATCTGTACATAATTATATAGGTACTGCTATTTGCGACTTACGGCTAGCTTTTGCACATTCAAATGTAAAAATTATACAACATAATGGACATGAAATAACACATTTGTTGCTTTACAACAAATAATGATAATAGTACTAAGTCTCCTCAGTAAATGCATCTTTCAACAGTTTTTCGTTCATAATGCACTTGATTTTATTTTTCTTCAAAATTTCTTGCAGAAAACACTAGCTATAATTTCCTTGTGGAAACTTCAGTCCTCTCTGATTGGATGAATTTTGAATATAAATGATCTCATTGGTCCAGATGTACATCATCCAAGGCTTAGATTCACAGCACAGTTCCATTCCCATTAGTTGTCAGCCTCAACAGCAAGTGCTGATTGGTTGATTCAAAGTAGACACTGGAATCTCATTGGTTGGCACTATTCTGACTTCAAAGCTCACAAAATAATTCATCAACATTACACATTTACACTCCCAACACAGAAAGAAAAATAATCCTCTTAAAACAGTAGTTCACTCAATTGCAAATATAACTCTATCATCTTTCAAATGCTATTTGAATGGCTCATTATTTCATATCGCAACATATGATTGGTTGACGCAACTGCACTCTCCGCGTGAGTCCATTCGAGTATGATATTGCTGTATACATGTAGAAGTCTCTGTGTAAAGCACTTAATTCATGTTTAATGACATCTTGCATTTCTTCGATCGTTAGATGGTATCTGGATGCATCCTGTAATTTCAGTTTATCCCAAGCCCCAATCGGTGAAATATTTTAAGTTTTGAATCGGTGGAAAAATTTCACGCTCTGATTAGAGGATAGAATCCACATTTTGGGATTTCAACACCGTGATTTCAATGGACACGTCTTCGTTGCTGGTCCAGACGGAATCTATGCTTTTCGTTCTGATTGGTGGATATATTCCACGTTTCGGAGGATTTCTACACCGTGATTTCAACGGACACATCTTCGTTGCTCATCCCAACGGAATCGATGCTATTCGTGTCGCTGTCACAGCTCTGGGAGTTGGAGTAGTTAGCAGCCTCTTGCAGACGCATTAACATGTTGAACTGTGAAAAACAAAAATCAAATGAGAATCAAATTAGATCACCTAGAAATGAAACATTGACATTCTGTTCACATCAGCCCTAGAAGAATCTGTGATGAAATAAAGCACAGAGTGGTGCCATTTAAACTCTAAAATGTCTAGCAGAACCCTGTAAAATGAACATGTACATGTAATATCACTAGCCAATAATATTTAACAGTACAGAGGCAGCTGACATTTTTTCTTGTTTGTACAAAAACAGCTTCCGAAAACAAAATACAATTTTCTCTTGTTCCATAGTTCAATTTCAACAGTCAAGAACTCTAGGAGATACGTCACCTTAGAAAACATTTTTTTCTCCAGAAAATAAATAAGTTTTATTTTGCTTATTCAAATTTAAATTACATGCTTGAAAATGTCAATTAAATCTGTTCTCTGCAAATTTGGTCAATAAATGTATTTAACGATGCATGGAAATCAGATTTATGTAGAAAATCCTGAATTATATTTAAATGTTCTTTTAATTCCATCTTGAACAAATTTTGAACAAGTATTTAGTCCCACAAATAAACATATACAAACAAAACAAAAATATATCTCAAACAATAAAAGCAGACATCAGACTAAATAACAAAATTCACTAGTGAAAATTACTTAACACTACAACTCAAAAAGAAAGTCAATATTTACAACAACAAAAAGAAACAAATGAACAAGTGAACACATGTCTTGATTGCATGCAAACATACATTGTAGCCATGTGTGTAGTTAAGGTTCGGCTCATTTTCTGAGGAAAGACAGCAATTTGTTGAACAGAAAATTGGGCAATAATGCTCATAGATTATTTTAATAATCATGAGCAAAGGGTTGTGTAGAAACTTTTACATGGAATTTCGTTCTTATATGGCATGCATATTCAGGAAATTTTGGTATTATAAGGCTAAAACAAATAGAAAGAATACAGGAAACTTTGTAATCAGGTGGAGCTGATTTTTTTGTTACCATTTCCAAGATATGAATTCATATGTATTACTATTAGGAAGTGGTTGCAATAATGCATGTTTAATACAGTCTACACCAACATCATGAGTAACATATTTACAAGAATCAGTATCAGGCAAATAAAAACATTGTAACCACGAAACACAATACTCCATCTACTGATCAAAAAGACAACACTGTATACTCATGCAACTGCACTGTTTACTTCTGAACAACCAATCTATACTTAATCTAGCATAATTATTCACAAGAAGACAAAACTGATCCAGTCCAAACTTCATTCAAACACTACACCACTGCACTACTGATCAAAAACATTAATCCACATTTAACAAGTCCCTCCAAACAAAGGGACCTACCCCGTAAAACTAAATGGTAGGGCTGTCACAACTACGTGGGCTAGAGTAGCCCGATGCCTCCTGTAGATGCATGAGCATGCTCAACTGTTGATAGAGGAGTGAGCAGAGTTGATAGAATGAGAGGGGCAAAAGGAAGAAGAGAAAGAGAGAAGAAGAGAATCGGTTTAACTACGGATTAATTCAGCGTGAGTGTGTGTCTACATCTCAAAATTCCCTCTTGCAAGAAAACTGCAGAGTGATTGTGTCATAATTCCACATAAAAACATGCTCTACCAAGTGATGAGTTATTATTTATTTATCAATTTATACAACTATTTATTCATTCATTCATTTATTCATTTTATCATTCATTCATTTGACTAACAGATCATTTGTCTTCTAGAGGGTGCACACATGCAATTTTGACTGGCTCTATTATTTCAAAATTCAGTATTTTCCCTTTTCAAGCATATCATATGTGCATATTGTACCCTTATAAGTAGTTAGGTACATATCTTTACTTATCACTACATTGCTACTTTCATGCTTTGTATAGCAGGCATAATCTGAATTATGCTCCAAATCACTTCTTATTGACAGTACTATACGTTTCAGGTCATTTGGAGCATATTGATACATATAGTTTTGTCTTCAGTAATGTTAAAATATCCTAAGTTTTATTTAAAGCGCACACACGCACACGCACACACACACACAAGTAACTTTTGAATAACTGTTCACCAGTCATTCAGTCCAGTACTACAGTATACCAGACCTTTTATTTTACATCATATTTCAGCATATTAACTACCTGCCTGGATAAAAAATAGTACAAATCCAACCTCATTTTTTTCAACTATGTTGGAACCAGCATTAACGCAGATTGAGATTTGGCCAGGTATGGCATTTACGGTCAAACACAACAGTCTTTTTTAAGTGAAGAAAGGTTATATCACTTGATGTATATTTGTAACAAATGATTGGGTTCCAGGGTCCATACAAAATTTTTAAAAATGGAAATAAATACCAATTTTAGCATTTTGTTTGTGATTTTTTAAGTGGAAATGAATGAAAGACAAAAAAGTAAACTGGGAGATCACTGCCAGCCAAGAGAAGTTCTAGAAAACTAGTGGCTGAATGGACTGTGCATTGTTATAAATAAATAAAATACACCACCCTCTTTGATATTTCCAAATTAATTCCACAATCAACTTACCAGTGGGTCTCCTTCCACGTCTCCTTGTCCCTGTTGACTCTGTGACCCTTTGACCCCCGAGTGCATGCTGTACCCGTCGAAACCGACATCCTCTGGTCTTAGTCTCAGTAATGAGGGCCAGTCCTGCGAACTGCTTGGCAACCAGGGGTAGCTGTCGATCACCCACTCAGCTGGGTCCTCCCATGCTGCCTTGCGTCCGTAAAGCTGAATCGTGAGAGAGATATTTGAACTGTGTGATGAGTATCATGAAGATCTACTTGAAGTCATTTTGGGGTGCATTTGTTATTATGATTGAATGAAGGCTGATTATTACAATTATTCAAAGTCAATCATTACCAATATTTCAGCTATCACTCAGATCAATGCGACCTAGTTTTACTGAAATGGCGATCGTAACACTCAACTACAATAAGCATCATCAAACACCATCATGAACATCACCATTGTCATCACCCTCATCTATTACAACCATTATCACCTTCATTACAAACTTGGTTAAATTATCATCACTACAAACACTAATTATAGTCATAACATTTATCCTTTGTATTTCATTATTCATTACATTATAATCATAATCACTTTCATTGTAGTTATTATAGTACTATTGTATTTATCCTCATTATAGACCTGTACATTCTCTCCCTCCATTTTCATCATTATCATCATCATCATCAGCAACATCATATATATACATCACCATCATCATCATCATCTTCATCATTCCTATCATCATCATAACCATCAATGTTATCATCACCATCATTTCCATCACCAGCATCATTTACCATCTAATCATCATCATCAGAAATGTTGTCATATACATAACTGTTGTCATCACCATCATCATTATGTCGTTGTCATTAGTATCATCATCTAACAACAGCATCTCGTCATCACCATCACTATCACTATAACTACCACCTCAATAATTATCGTCATTTTCATCCTCATCATCCTCATTTTCATCTCATCATCACCACCACCACCACTACTCACCTGTAACCCTTCCCTCACTGCTTCTAGAAGATACGGCACAATGGAGTAATTCCAGAGATCTGTAAACCAGACCTGCGACCCGGCAAGATCGATGGGACAGGAAAGGAACAGCCTCGGTCCGATCGTTACGTCCGATGAGCTGTGCGTCTCAAGAAACTTGTTGAGATGAAGCCAAACCTTGGGCATCCAGTCCACGATCTTGATGAGATCATTGTTCCTTGAGTTGTTTCCGATTTCGTACTCCACGAGTTTGCGACGGAGGAAACGGCCCAAGAAACCCTTGACTGGTTCCATGTGGTTTGCACAGAGCACCCATCTACGATAATCAGGATTTAAAGAAAATAGATCACATACTTATTGAACTTGTGGTTACCTGAAAGTCAAAGTACAGTTTTGGTCGATCAGAAAAATTTACCATCAATCTTTCATAAGAGTATCATGTCAGAATCCAGGAAAAAACATCAAACATACCAAAAAATTGCTTTGAATAACATATTTGTGATTATTTTTATTCATCAGCAACTATTGATCACTATGTACATTACATGTACCTATGCCAAAAATGTCGGGGCCCACAATATTTGTTAATTTTTTAAAAACTAAATTCCTAAAATAAGGTAATGTTTCTGAGTATGCAATATTTAGGATATTTCACTCTGTAAATGCCAAGAGTATCTTTACATGCATGTTCTGCATTGCCATTGCATTGCTATCATGCTTCCATTGACTTGCTACTGTACTGTTATCACACCTTCAGTGCAGTGCTAATGTCATGTTTTCATGCAATACCGTACAAATTCCAAATAAACCTGCCACAGGGATGGGGGATTATTGTTTGATATAGGATTTCACTATTCTAGAAAGGTTGAGTCTATATTGGCGTAGATTCGGCAGGCTCACTTATTTATAAGCTTGGAAATCTCGCTAGCTGACTTTATTTTCTGAGTTTCGTTTGACGGAATAAACCTCATCTCCAATCTAATTTTTTTTAAAAAGATGATAAATATAGCTTTGAAAATATTGCCTCCAACAAGATTCGAACCGAGGATCTTCAGAAATGAAGACTGTCTCTCTAACCACAGAGCTAGCTGTGATTCGGTGACGAGCATTGGTAATTTTGTGATCTTATTGTATGTACCCATATGTCATCAGTCGAACGAGATTTAATATTCATGAACCTGCCGAATCTACGCCAATATATTCTCAACCTTCTAGAAATGGCTAAGCCTGAAGTTGAAAAAATGTACTGGACTGTGTAAAACATGTAATAATTACAAAACTATGAAAATTGATCAAACAAAGAACAAATTTCTACCTGAAGTTGTGATGTAACTGGAGATTGGTGGAGGAGCACGTGGCTTGGTTCATCGTGCCAATGATGTACGGGCACTTCTGATATTTGATGAATCCGCTGAAGATATCTCCCAGGGATCCGGCGTGATGGAGATTGTCTAGGATGACCACTGAAGGGACGTCCACGCTGTATAGAGGAAGGGTCAAGGGTCACAGGTTAAAGGTTAATTGTATCAGTTAACAAAGTTTTCAATTAAAACAAAATTGAGCTTCATGGACCAAACACACTAACAATAACTCCAGTGTGGAATAAAAATGAAACTCTAATAAACTTGCTCTTCAAGATATTCATTAAGTGCTGTACAACAGTGAAATTCTACATGAGTGACTGGTTTAACTATAAACAATTTACCTTGTAGAATGTTGTGTTAAAATATACCATCTGGTGGATGTATGTATTATCAAGGTGACTTTCACTCATGAATGTCTAAATACTGATAGTGTAATTTTCTACACTTTTCTATTCTTAGCTGACAGGAATTGTAACATCAGTGTACAGCCCGGATATCAAATCAATTATCCTCAATGTCAATATTTCCACTAATTTGGCTCTTGTTTGGCATTTTTGACTCTCCATAATCCTGTCTTTTCCCTCTAGAGTGTAAAATGTTACTTTATCATGAGGCTTTTGTTCCATACATGAACACATTTTTTTCAATGATTATGATATGACCTTCAGTTCCTCATCCTTGCTTATCACCAATCCCAACTACATCCTGTCGCCATGAAGAAACGTGTTGAGAATAGTACACAAAGATCGTACATTGATGATGGTTAACTCACCCAGCTTCACACTGATCTGCTATTGATGTTAAGTACTGCTTGAGTTCCTTTCCTGATTTGTGGTCGACGCTGAATGTTGCTATCGACTCTGGAGTCAGCTCCTTCCCTAACCTAGAATGAGAAAAGAAATCAAGAAGGAATTACATTGAGAAACTAAATACTCATCATAACGACAACAAATTTCAATTTCAAATGATTCACCGAACAACAGATAAGTGATATTTCAACAAATACTTTTGGTCATAGAAAGCAGACTTCTAGGTACTGGGCCACTTAATAAGAGTGGACATTTTGGGGATAAATGAGCATTCATTATCTTCATCATCCTGTCGGCTAAACCTTCACTTGAACAGGTGTATCTGTCAGGCCCCTGGGCACCAGAGGAGCTGAGGGTGAGATTTCACCTATTTTTGGCTCATCAGCACAAAATAATGATTACAAATTTCTTATTTAAGCACTGGAGACTCTGAATGAGATATCTTGGGCAGGGATCTATAGAGAATGTGTGTTACATTGAAATTAAATCTTCTCCAGAGGGTTACTTTATTCCATTACATGTATGTCATCCAAGTGTTCAAATGTTACAGTTTTGTTTATAATATTCTTAATCAACTACCAGGATTGTCATGGGGTTTTCTGTTCTTGGTTATCAGCCATAAAGAAAAAGAGACTTCCTCTTCTTGCAGCTCCGTAAAAACGAGCAATATTGATATTAACGTACCTGTGTACTATGTACTCTGCTAGTTTCTGTGCAAGAAATGTCTTCCCCGTCCCACTAGGTCCACACATGATGATCCTCCTATGTTCCATCAGGAGGGAGACGTAGCGCTGCATGATAGGTTTAGGGACCAGGGTCTCAAAGACAACGGAATCACAGCTGTTCTGATGATGACCTGTCACAAGATAAGTCGAAAGAGAGAGAGAGTTAATATCGGATATCACTATTATCACCATCACCATCATCATTATCATCATTATCAACAACATTATCATCATTAATATTATCAGCATCATCATCATCTCATTGTTATTATCATCTACATGGGTGAAAATTGGGGGTTGGGGTGGGGGACATGTCCCCCCCCCACAATTTCGAAATTGCGCACACATTAACATAGCCCAGTGTGACAAGAGTGTGGTGTCCCCAATGGGTGTCCCCCAGCATTTCAAAATCATCATCATCATTATCATCATCAACACTAATTATAGTCATCAAATTTATTTCCTTATTTTGTTATTCATTATGTCATAATCATCACTTTCTTCATAGTATTGTATTTATCCTCATTTCATACATTCTCTTTCTCCATCATCATCACCACCATCGCCATCATCATCACCATCATTATCATCACCATCCTAATCTCATTTCTATCACTCAATCACTCAGCATCATCTTATTTTTGTTGTCCGTCATCATCACCATCATCATCATCATCATCATCATCATCATCATCATCATCATCGTCGTCAACCCAACATCATCATTATCATTATTCAAAAACAGTTAATAGTCAAACATATATTTTTATCTTTATCTCTTTGACATTTATCACGTGTGAGGGTTTTAGGCACTATTCTGCTTTTTGGCATAAGGAACCTGAATCTGTCACTGACTTTTATGAAAACGTTTACCTTTCACAAATATCCTGATAGATGTGTTCTCCCCTACTAGGTATCCACAAGGCAAGAGTTCTGGAGCTTCGGAATCCTTGGTTCTCATGATCTCACCCACCACATAGCAATGGATACTCTCTGCACTCAGACCCAAATTTGTGACAGGATCTATCCTCAAGACATATTCCTGCAAAAAGAAAATAGCACCATTGATAAATTTTATCTGACAATTTCAAATGACAGTGCCTTAAAAGAGAAATATGAATCATTCAATTGAAACAACACTGTGACTGTGAATCTGACCTTATCAATAATGCAAATACACATTATAACAATATCGAAATCAAGCAAAAATAATAACAAAAACACACAGAAGTGTGCAATTAATACATAAATAAATTACTACTTTCATTCTAAATTACTTCTTGAAATATAACCAAGTGAAAATAAATAAATAATAAATAACCAATAAATAAATCAATAAATAAACAAATAAAATAATCAAAACTGATAAATGAATAAGTAAATAAATAAATAAATAAATAAATAAATAAATAAATAAATAAATAGATAAATAAATAAATAAATAAATAAATAAATATAAATACATGAATTAATAAAGAAATACATTCATATACTTTTATTTACAGTTACTTTTATATAAAGTCATAGGGGAGATTTTGTGTCTTTCCATTGCACAAATATGAGTTAACACAATTAAACATTAAAATGAAAATGGTTACATTGTTACAATTCCCCTCAAAGAAGATTGCATCAGAATGGATAATACATGTATATCAACCATTGTATTGTTACGATTCCCCTTAAGGAACATTATAGAAGAGTAAATAAATACATGTATATCATCCATTCCCATACCTTGAATATTCTCCTGACGACACTGTCTAATGAATCCCAGTTGGTTTTACTGCTGATACCAATAGTACCAATCAAGATTTCTTGGATTGGTGTTGATACCGCCTGGAAAAAGAGAGAAAAAGTAGATGAGAGAAACCTTAGTTAAAACTGATGTTGATACAGTGGTGGATGGGGGAGGATGCAATTCAGCTGCCCCCACCCCCTTAAACTTGATGACCTTGTTTTTGTTCCAGAATTTTATGGGACAATAACGTCACAATAAGGCATGTGGTATGACCCCCTTTTTCTGGCTATGTGTTCCACATTTTTTCTCAGGGTTAATCAGAAAAACATGCAGCGGTGGTGCCCCCTTTTTACTATTTGTTGATAACCTTACAGTTACAAATATGAACAGTACTTCATTTTATTTGTAATTATCTCAATGTGGACAGTAGTTCATGTTTGATTGTAATAATACCAATGTGAACACTGAAATATATATATTCATAATATTTGAAGACAGTTAACACACTTTCCCCATAGACCTCAGGATGATTATATTCTGGACAAGTCCTGAAGGGGTTAATAGCAACCAATGAGAATACTACTTACTGCTGGTTATGTGTGTGGGTGGCTACCAGTGGCCACAGTCACTATGATTCCGAGGCCCATCTAATAAATATTCATAAGCTTATAGTTACCATTGTGACCACTTCTTCATACATATCCATAATGCTACTTACTGCTGGTTGTGTAGTGGGGATGGGGTGACAACCAATGGCCACTATCACTATGGTTTCAAAGCCCATCTCATTAATATCCATTACCATAGTTAATGATTACAACTGTGAACACTACTCATAAATATTCATAAATCGTACATATTCATAAATCATCAACACTTACTGCTGGTTGTGTGGTGGGGTCGGGATGACTACCAATGGCCACAGTCACAATGATTCTTTGGCTATTGCTGGTCATTCCAGAGTTATCATCAAGAAGAATGTCAAGGCTTCCGTGATCTGAATGCGTACTTAATCTGTGACGATCTGTAAAGGGGGTGACAAAGACAAAATATTGATATGTAATGCTCCTGTCTTCATAGACTCTTAGTCTAAATTGTTACACAACAACAATGCTCATCAAGAGAATTATTTAATGTATCAACTGTAGTACAGTATCCCCTTTTTGATTACAGTTGTGAGCTTCACTTTAGAAACCAGTGTGTAAGGCAGGAAATCAATGAACCCTCTGCATCAAAGTGTCGGGTATAACATAGAGCCTTGTGATGCATTTATTGCATTATAACAGATATGGATTTAAATTTCCTTAATTTTATTAATAAATGCAACTTGAGTGGTTTGAATTGTGTTACAACTGAAATCATGGATTTTGATTGAATTAATGACATTATTTAATAAATGCAAGTCACATTAGTGTATGTATCTTCCAAAAATATTACTTCCAAAGTTCCAATCCACTTTCACACTTGCTTTACAAATGCAGCTTTCAGATTTATAACAAGTTTGAGAGAAATGTACTGAAAAGAAAAATCCAACCACTATGTTGTATGTAGACAAGAACAGCAATGAAGGGTATCTTAATTCCACAGGATACAAGGAACACATTTTGTAGAAATTATGTTTCTCAAAGAACCAATGGTATGCTTCATTTCTTTTAAAGATCCCTCCTTTTACAGTCTTTTTACTGGGCATCAGCACTGATGATAACATTTGAGGTTTTGCATTTGTTGATGATGATTATTTTTTGGGCTTCGGTATAACCAACTTACCTAATGAATCTCTGCTTAACCTCTTGGAGGACCCTAATGAATTTAATGATGCTTGTGATGAACTGGCGTCTAGTGATCGTCTTGATTGGACCTGCCTCTGTAACCTCTCGTTCTCTTGTTTTAACACTGACATTTCATTCTAAAAAGAAACCAAAGTGGGAAGAAGAGAAAACAAATTAAATTTACAGAGGTGCTAGGAAAAACAAACAATGTACAGGTTCTTTGATACTGTAGTTACATTCTCCTAGAATAAAAAATATGTATCATTTTGTAAGTATAATTTCCTATACTACAGAAGAAACTTTTACATTTATATACATGCAAATCATCATCATTGTCATCCTCTTCCTCCTCCTCCTCATCAGCTTCAGAATCATCATCATCATCATCATCATCATCACCATTAACAACATCATCACCATCAACAACATCGTCATCACCACTATCATCATCACTACCATCAACTCACCACCTTTATCATCATTATCATCACCACTATCATCATCACTACCATCATCACCACCATCATCTTTATCATCATCACCTTTATCAACATCATCATCATTATCACCATCAGTCACCATCACCACCTTTATCATTCTCATCATTACCATTATCACCATCACCAACATCATCACTACCATCATCACTTCCATCATCATTATCGTCATCATCATCACTATTGTTATGAACATCAGCATCACCACCCTCACCATCATCATCATGTTTCCTTTATATTCCCATCACAAATTCACTCCTCATACCTTCATTTTATTCATGGTTTCTTTCAGTTGGTCTAGTTGGTGTTGTGAGCTGAGTGCCTCCAGCTTGATGTCTGTCAGTTTGCTCTCCTTGTCTCGCAGCTGTTTCTTGAGATCCGTGATCATCTCCTGACTCTCCTCTGCATCGTAGAGCCTGTGATATTTGGAGAAATGTGACAAAGGGGACCGAAAATGAGTCCAATTTCTCATAAATATTCATCTTACCTGTTTATTATGGTCCAAACTTACACGCAAGCAACACCTGACAAGGTTAGTTTTTCAGGATGGAGCACAGAGCTCCATTGCCAA